>QKQZ01052502.1:0-26560 GCA_003595255.1 Solenopsis fugax
CGCGCGGCGTGGCGCCTACTTACGGGACCGTCTCTTGATCGATTTTTAGAGAGATCTAGTTGCATCGCAGCGCATTACAAACTCGCGTAACTTGTTTGCAGGGTTAGATAATTAAAAAATTTAAAGTTAAATAATAAAATTAATAACTTTTAAATAAGTTAATTTTTAACTTTAAATAGTTATTTTTGAAACACATGAACTTTAATTTATCGTTCGTCTTTTTACCTAAGTTAAAAATTTATTTGTATAAAAAAAGTTATAAAAGGAAAAGTTTTAAAAGAAGGAAAAACAAAAACAAATTGGGCATAATTCGATACTGTAAATTAATGATAAATAAGTAAGTCAAAAATATTTGTAGAAAGTTTTAAAGAACGAAAAAGGCCAAAAGAGTAATATAATAATTATATTATAATTATTATAAGAAGAAAATGTAATGCACCTTTAGCAAAATTGTTCAGTTGTTTCTGCGAAACATATGTAAACGAAAAAATATTTGTTTATACTAATTAGATAGTTTTGTTTGATTTTAATTTAATTAAATTATTTTAACCAAATTATTTTGTTACAACAAAACATTTTTCTAGCGTAGATTATAACATCTTTCTAGTGTAGATTATACTGATGCGATGCAGCAAATATCCTTCACACATGCATATACATTCATACACACATGCAACGCATGTTAACCACCGAGAGCTTAATTATTTGAATGGAACACGTGCACATACCAATAACGGAGTCGCGCGTGTATTCATGGCGCGGATAAACAACCCACGGGCAGGAGGCTGAATAATTTCGCAAGTTTTGGGAATCCGCGTTGAGAACATACATCCGCGCGGAACGTTTCCCAAGCCGTACGGAAAAAGCGGCGTGCTTTTAACCGTGGATTCATCGCGGTTTCGAGTCTCTCTCGTGTTCCCACGTGCGACTTTTCGCTCGACTATCTCGTCGGTCAACGTCAAAACGAAGCTTCTGCGTGACACGGGATTTTCGTGTTGTTCCCCATCCTCGAGGACGCCCGAGATTGAAACGTTACTCGAGAAAACGTCACGTCACTGTATCGCGAGACGAATTTCTCGATATAGGATTCTGAAAAATTAATCAGGTTTCTTCTTCTCGCGCGCAGAGTTTTATTTCAGATAGAAATAAGGATCTATTCCTACGTTTTGCGCGAGAGTCTCGAACCGTCTCGTTCGCGACGTTGAATCTGAAAATCGTCACACCGCGCGCGCGCGCTTTTCTCTTATGACTTCAATCCAATCTGCATGCATCACGCTGCGGTACGTAACGTGCATGTTATGTACTTCGCGAAACTCCATGTACCTCTATACACGATACGTTACCCTCTTTATTACTTGAACGAGCGTATACATCGCTGCATGCACGAACGCATACAGAGCCGAGTTAGCGTTTACGCATCGGTGCGTCGATACCGAAATTTCAATAGCCCAAGGAAGTTGGAAGGAATCAGTCGATTAATACCGATAATAAAGCGAGGCGAGAAAAAACACGGTCGAAGCTAAAGACCGCGTAACAGACGAAATTAGTATTATTTCTTCTTATTATTTTAGCACCTCCCTTCATTTTAATCATCCGTTTTAAAATATTTCAGTAATATAAATTTCGTAGCATCACATGCAGGCCTGTGATATCGAAAGAGCATAGTTTCATAAAAGTATGTAAAAAAAATTACGTATAGGAGAGAGAGAGAGAGAGAGAGAGAGAGAGAAAGTAGCAATTTTATAATCTGTGGATTTTAGTTTATTGCTATATTCATGACTAATATCATAAACCTAGGAAATTGTAAAAATATTACTCTCTTTTCATATGATTTAAAATCGCTCGTAAAAATCGATACACGGCGATACGTAAAAATATATTTCGGCGCTTCACGAAAAAAAAAGGATGTAGAAGACATCCTCTTAGATTTTTTCCATGAATCATAATATTGATTTATTGGTACGTGTTGGTAAATATAAAAATTCAATATGCTCCACTTTATTTAGGTATAAATTGAACTCACTGTAAAAATTCCTAGTTAACGAAAAGAAAAAAAAAACAACCAAAATATTTTACTCCATTATTACCCGATATTTTTAAATTGTTTCATTTTATATATTACATTGTTTAAAAATACTTTCCTTTCCCTCCATCCTATAGTAATATTGTTAGCGTAAAATTTTTTTTCATCGATGATTACTTTCGAACATTTCAACAGGCAATAACGACGCGCAATTTCATAAACGATCGTGTAATTGAAGTGCATTACTGTTGCATGAATAACGAACGCCGCGCAACCAAAATACACTATTGTAAAATGGATAATAGACGGTACATACAGTTTAGCTTCGTAAAGAGAATATGTGATTTATTTTCACTGGAATTTTCTACGGATCCCTTCTAAATGGATGCTGAATGTTATTGATTCGAGACGCAGAAATATTATCGTTTATACACAGAAAAAAAATTAATATCAAATCAACAATTTATTGTTTCATATATAAGCAAGAATATAAAATCTTCTTGGAAGAATTTGATAATCTTGATCAGACATAATTTGCTTACATGAAGAAACAAAATTTCTTTATGTTAACAAATTATGTCTGTTTAAGATTATAAAATCTCCCAAGAAGAATTTATATTCTTGCTTATATATGAAACAATGAATTGTTGATTTGATAGTCATTTTTTTCTGTGTAGATCGATAATAATCTCCCGTTTAATTTTACAAGAAATTGCGCTACAGTTTTTACTATTGAAATCTGATTTAGGTAGTTTAATTATTATTAGACAATTTAATTACAATAAGATTAATTATACTTCTACAATAATATATAATTGTTATTTCAAATCTCTTAATTGGTATTTTAATTGCAAATTTCTTCATCAATTTAAACGTAGCTGTTTTTAACAATTATTTGTTATAATTAATTTCGTTTAGCTTGCGATGATTTCATAAATTAAAGTTATCTATAATATAAATACTATTGTCCGTTTACTGCAAAGTGTTGCGAAATAATATCTTTCACTAACTATAAGTGCCACATAAGGTGCAAATCGAGTAACTCTCACCTCATGTATACTTGCGAGCGTACTTTAATTTCTTGGCAACTTTGAAAATTGAGAGTCGCCAGAAGGAAATTTAGACGAAAATGATTTAATCGCGACGGCCACAACTTAAATGGGTTTTCCTTATCGCGGGCGCAACTTTTACGACATCGGCAATTTAAGTAAAGTAACCAACAGTGATACAGCGTTTCATAAACCAACACGCAAATGGAGTGCATTTACTACCCGGTTGAAATGAGGAATAATGAACGCTGCTGACAGAAATGCAATATCGCGAAACAGATAATAAACGATCACATTAAGCCCAACATGCCATAATATTCTTTTGTCCTCTCTCTACTCCTGGAATTTTTACGATTCTCCTATAAGTCATCAGTTAGAAATATTTGCGGTAATAAATTTTCGAGTGAGTAACTTAAAAATATCTCATGTAAATAAGTTGTGAATTATCGCGCGTGCTAATTTATAAATTTTAATTTTAATTTAATCGTTAATAATAATAATAATAATAATAAATTATAAAATGTAATGCAAACTTCTTTGTTGGCAGCATTTATTTGCTTTTTTCATAGATAATTCGTCGCGCGATAATAGCAAAACTAGCTATTATTAACTATCTCGCGGTGATGTTGAAATTATCCCGTTATAATCTGTTCTGTGAAACGACGTGCCACGCCGTGTCGAATAACCCTTCGTAAATTACGGTAGCAAAACAAATTTCAACTTTCTTTTTTCATCGACTCCCCGATGCATGCCGCGCCGGCCCGCGAAACACGTAATTACTATCGATAATTTAATGGCGTGTACGCTATTAGCGCCAGGCGGTACGCTGATAAGCAAATCATGATGTGTGAACACCCGGCAGGCTGTCAGTTATTTGTTCGCGAGTCGGGTCGTTTATGAAATTCATTAAAGAGGCAAACGCAATCGGATTTAGAACCGCTATTTTTTTTCGATCAGCTTTTTATCCGGCCGCGGTGGTCCGTTTCTGTTTCATTACTCACGTATGGTCGTCCGATAAAGTCCGACTCGTAAAATGCGTTGACCGGCGCGCGGATTGGATTCGCCGTTAAAACTGTCTTCGCAAAAGGATAACGCCTGTCAGTGGACGTAAAGGGTGATGCCATGTAACCAAGATATCGCGGTGCGACCAAGATATTTCGTTGTGTCTGTTTTTTTTTTTGTTTGCAAGAACGATTTAGCCCGATATTTCTCCGAAAATGAGCGACTAATTTAAAAAAAAAAAACAGAGTTTTATTGGACTTATTTTAAAAAATTAATTTGCTCATTTTATCAGTTTTTTTTGTATTTTTTTTCTTACTTTCACGATAAGGATGTCGACTCAAAAATAGCGTTTTCAAAAAACTTGAAATTAGATAGATAAATATTAGTAAATAACATTCGATGAGAGATGAAGCAAAGCTTTTTGAAAGAAAAAAGAACATGGACACAGATCGACGGATCAAAGAGTTAGAGATATTATAAGTAAACATTAATTATTTTATATCAATAAATTCTATATTTGTTTATATTACGATAGTAAACTTTGCAAACAGTATTTTGCAATGAATAAAAATTAGAACGTACAAGATTTTATTAAGGGATCCGGAAAGTAATATCATTTTCAAAACTAATGTAAACATTATATAGTTTTATTTTAATGTAATTTATTATTTATTCAATAATATAAAACGCCATTATTTTCTAAAGTGTTGTCCACTTATTTAATTTTGAATTTCCTTTCTTAAAGAAGCTAACCATTTATTCGAAAAATGTGGATAAAGTGATTTCGAACATCACTTGCTTTTACCAAGCTTTTTCCTCCAAGAGGAAGAAGTGCTCCAATGATCAGAAAAGATGATAGTCCGATGGGATGATGGCTGAAGAAGTACTCTTCCCAATTTAATTTTTTCGTTGCGTTATTTCATTATGCGCTCGAACATTGTGTTATATTGCAAAATTAAATTATCTCCTTTGAGAAAAGAATTAAAAATTTAATAAATAAAAGGATTATTATCATAGAAAATAATGACGCTTATATATTATTGAATAAATAATAAATTATAATAAAACTATATACTATTTACATTATTTATAAAAACAATATTACTTTTTGGTTTTTCTAATATATTTGATTTCTCTTTGAGATATTTAACAGAAATCTGAAAAAATATTATAATCCATATTTTATTACCATCTATTATAATATGCTATGTATATGCTTCAACCATATACATACATATATATATATATATATAGTATAATCTTATATATCACATTTTATATTACATCTTATAACTTCATGTTCTGCCTTGCAAATGCGAATTTACTATTTTGCATCCGATATGCTTTTACAATCGAGCAATGTACTGCGTGCATAAAATGCAAGCGCACTTTCCGTAAGAGAAAAAGAGAGACGGAAAAAGCTGCAGCGCAGGAAGCAATGCGTGATGACGCATGCAAAGGAAGGTTGATGACGACAAAAAGCTGTGGGCTTGCACAAATTAAAAAGTCCTGTCCGTATTGAGCCCTGGGAACTGTCTGTTATGCGTAGCGAGGTACAATGGAAGAGCGGGTCATATCGAACGCATGTGGTATCCGCATATTGTAGTCGCATAACCATCGCGCGGACCCCGGTCACCAGGGTGCAAGAATGGAGATGCATTTGGGCGGAGCAACCATTACAACGTGAGGTCCCATGACACAATTATCTTAATAATACTAGTTTATGTTGCGCTTGAAACAATTAATTTCGATTCGATGCAAACACAGGAGTAATCGATTAATTTCGCTGGTCCTTTGATAACTTCCTCCCCGCCCCTCTCCTCCTCCTCGCTGTCTGTATGTTCTACACATTCGTATTGAAATGGACGCGTATGAATTTTTCACACGCTACACGCGCAAGGGGACGTCATCGTGACACATTTTAAATATTCAAATACAAAGTAATGGTACGTTACTCATGCTAACTTGTTTCGACGGCCCGTCAGACACACGCTTTCGAAGTTTGACACTCGATCGTACATCATGAATAATACAAGCATGTATCCGATTAAAATCTATAAAACCAATTTCGTTGGTACACAGCTTTAATTTGCAGATGCTGCCTTACCAGAATGAGTACGCATACGTTTTCAAATAATTACATTTTTTACATTTTTATACTTATATTTATATTATTATAATTTACTTTGCGACGCGTATTTTTACGAGACGGATTGAACGAGTTAAATTAAAGAACCTGAACGCTTGCGATTAAAATAAAACGCCGGTTGAGCCGTATGCTTTATAAACGTCGATAAAAGTTTTAATAGAAAAAAACTTCCTCTGCATAGAGGTTATCAGGGAAATTTGCATATCATAATTGAAAGCGTAGCTGGATAAGAGGAGATATTTATAATATGTTAAAATCATTATCGATTTTAAAACCAAATACCATTGGTCGCGATATTGGTTTAGCATTGCGTGTGAACGAATCCATCATTTAATAAATGAATACATTCATTACTCAATATAAGGATCCCACAAATTGATTGTCCCACAAAACTGATGTTTTCTTTCGAAGAAAGATTAGAAATTCATGAATCATTTTACTTTGATTTTTCCTAAAAAGAATTTTATGAAACATTATTCTTTTATAATTTGTCATATGCAGTATTAAATATCTCTGTGTAAATAAAGCTTAAATAAAAATATAGTTGAAGTGTAATTTTTGGAAATTATACGGAGAATATTTTGTTTATTTATTATCTAATTTTGACGTTCGGTTGGCGCAACTTTGTTGAAGTTAAAAATACAATCGATTTGATCCTATATATAGCAAAATGGAAAATAATAAAATGTTTATGAATATAAATTTTCATAAAAATATAGTGTCTCTTTTAGTTTCTTCATGTTCATAAAGCTGCGCAAAATTCGTATAAAATATTTACGCTTTTAATTCATCACATCGCTGTAACGTTATTCTGTATTCATGTCGTAATGAAGCACCGTGCATTTCGAACATTGAAAAAAATGTACGCATTTTAAGAACGTAATAAAAATTTTATGCGTCAGCGGAGCGATCGTGAAATAAATATCCATTTGGATGGAAAAAGCCTTGCAACTGACAAAAGCGCTAATGGCTAATGTGTAGGACTATTTTCTGCGCGCGGTGTTGCATAGGGAGAGCTAATTTAATTGTGCGATCGGGCAATGATGGATTTTCGAACGTAGTGATCCGCATTCCCGATTTAGATGATGTTAATGCTCCGCTAATCCGCATCGATTGCGAATCGCGGATTGCTGCGGATGTAAATGCACTTGTCCATTCACACACGGATAGTATCGCATCGCGACAAAGACCAGAATCAATCTTCGTTTACCGTGCAGCACCACGTTGTGATTTTTGGGGAGGAATTTTGATGAAAAATACCCACGAAGGCCATACACCTTTCTTCCGTTCGCGCGAGGCTCTATCACAACAATGGAAGGGATATCACAACACTGGAAAACCTATCACACAACATAATTTCTAAAGAGTTCAAGGATCGTGTACAGCATCGATTTACGAGAGCCTCAATTTTCCCTTAAAAGCTTTCTTGCGCGGCCTCTTGATCCGCGCTTGTAGGCACTCTACATCGCCTGCAGGCGGCCGGCAAATAAAAAAGCGATTGCGAAATATCCACGGCAAAAAGTGCCCCATAACTAACCCCCTCATAGACCGTAAATAAGGCTCGCGTAACTCCTCGCTCCGGTACGGCCACGACCGTGAAAAGCTTATAGAACCGTGAGCCTCGATCGCAATCGCACACATGTCCAATGAAATCACGTCCGGAAAATAAAACTGGAATATTCCTCGAAATAGCCAACATTTCTATGTATTAAATCTAAATTTTCATACAAAATCAAAACAACAAAGAGCGTGACATCCGAAAATAATGAATGGAATTAAATAATATCAATTTTGACTTTCACTGAAAACCGTTATTTAAATATTACGCTCAGTAATTTAGTTTAAATTTACACACAACACGATGGAAATTAAATTATTAAATATTCGTTTCACTCTTCTCTGTCTCTTTTTATATTAAACAGATAAATTCTATATAATCGTCGCGGGGGTATCGATTGCGACATAATTTAATGCGCGAACACGATAACGGCAAATCTCTCATTCGAGAGAAAGGATAAGAAAATCGTAGGAATGCTCACGCGCGATCTCTTGTTACTCGGCGTTACGTTGGTAACCGCATTTCTCATCGATAGCCCGCAGTTCGCGGCAGAGATCTCGGTTCTCGCGCGATTTGCATAGGGGAATGCATTCAGGATATACGTCATCCGCCGGGTAAAACATTCCCGGCGCGGATAAACGGCTGGAAAGAGGGTTGGGACGAGGGGGTAGAAGAGGGTCGAGAATCTGGCGTGAAAAAGACCCGCGTACAAAAGGGATCGCGAAACGGCTCGGCCGTGAACGGAAATGCATTCTATATTGTGACGTCGGGCCGAGAAGAGGCGCTCACGGAAGCGCCGCGCCGGGATAAATTCGTATACGTAGATGCATCAACGAGCGATGCGGGGGACGGGATACTCGCGGAGGAAAGTTCGCGCGAGATGGAAGGAGTATCGATTGCACCTTGTATTTCTTCCTTTTTTTTAGCTGGCTCCCTTTCAACGCCGCTTTAGTCACGAACGATGAGGTTCGAGATCATCATCAGTCAGAATCGTTTATACGACACGTGTGCATGCGCGAGTTTTGACTGCATTCATTGTCAGATTAAATCGATGAAGGTGTATAGTCGGTGTCAGAATTTAAACACCTTCTGTCTCGTAATACTTCGCGAATTTACTCCCGCCGAAAAGGCGATAATAATAATTAATGAGACGTGTAAATATACGGCACTCCTATTTTGTATTCTGATTGCAACAATGTGAATATATTTCGAAACAGATGATTTTAAATTTACTATTTTTTATTTTTACAATGTATAAAGACTAATTGCATTAAAAGCTAAATTTTCTATTTAAAATATTGCAAATTTCTCTATTTTGTAAAACAAATGAAAAAAAATAAACACAAAATTGAAGCAGTTAAGTTTGTGTTTTTATATAGCAATAAAGCATAATTTTTTAAGCAAACATTTCTACTGCGGTATACAAAATATATGTCGATATTGTAACAATGTGCTAATGATTTATTTATCGTAAGAACTGTGTTTATTACGTTTAAAAATTTCATTCGTGTACTAGCAATTATTAATTCTGTCCTAGTTGAACATTTTTCGCAACTTTAAATTACCTGTATTATAGTTAGATTGCATCGCTTTCACGTGCAAAAATGTGAACACTAATTGAAGACTCTTGGAAATCGTAGTTAATCAAACTTTGCTCGAAGTAAATTACATTCCGAATCAAAAATTATAAATTGATATAGCTATTTGTAACTTTTATAACTATTCATTAGTAATGCATCTTTATAATTTTGTTTATAATTTTATTCATGCTAATAATTTTATATAACTTATTTCAAAATTTTTATACATCATGCTTTTCATGTTCTCTTTTCTTTAAATCTTTAGAAAATTGTGGAATGAAGATACCGCTTGCGTTTTTCTATTTAACATGAAGCATACGGTGGAGTAAAAAACAAATTACAGGTAGTACATATTGGCGAACAAAATGTAATTACAGTTAGGCTAAACTACCTGCTACGTAGTCGTTCATCTGACCGTGCAAAGGGTGCAAGAAAATGTATCGCGTGACCTACATACCCGACATACATAGCTTTCGTACCCGTATCACGTACACCTCTATTGGAGATGCATTTTTATCGATTAGAAGTCGCATTTCGTTCTTCCCTATCGAAATATTTATTTCGAAATAACTACTACGTAAATAACTTCGATCCGAACGTAGTAATAATTGGTGTGTCGATAGCAGACTTTCGCGTAAATAAAATACATATCCCAAATTTTTATTAATTTCATTTTTTAATTAAGGAATATAAATAAGCGGTCTTCAGCTTTCGTTATTGAAATTGAACTTGTTCTATATCTATGTTTTATATATTAAAACATGGATCTATATTAAGTCTGGATCTAGTTCTTGTTCTTCTCAATATTTTTTTAGTTAATTAATTTGTATTTTGAATTTACTTTTCCTGAAATGTTTATTGTCCTATTACTCGTAGAAACGTGTGTGCATAATGAATAAAGATGTATATAATAAATAAATACATGAATATCTGCAGGGTATTGAGCTCGGGGGTTCATGGATTCGCCAAGCTCAAATGGCTGTACGCATCAGTTATCCCAGCGGGAATTTTCAATTTGTAATGATGACCTATTTCAGGAATATCTCTCGCTCTCTGATACTTATTGCGAAGAGGAAAGCTTGACACGCCGCTTACTTTTTTTTACTTATTTTTAAAACGATTTTAATCTTTGTCGTATCGCAAATACCGTTTCATTTATCGCGGACTGTACCAGACTATATGCGATGCTAGATAGTAACTTCATACGCGATAGAACCAGGAAATCGTGCATCCGTACAGTTACATTATGGACCGAACCATGATTTCCCTAACGCTGTATTGTAGCACGGTACTACATTCGCGGAATACGCGACTTAATGCATGGATTTGTCAGGAATAATTGCGCATCAAATGTCGCATGCATAGTTTAATTGTACGTACATGAAATATCGCTCTCGTAGACGCAGAAAAGCGCGCAGAATCAGTCCAGAAATAAAATGTCAAAATTTTATTAAGAATACTTAAGGGAAATTAACACAGTTTAATCATACATTGTTTTCATTACATAAAATGAATAAATATTGACGTAAGAGTAAGAGATATATATTGGACATTTTAATCGCACATGAACACACCATTGTAATGCTTAATTATTATCTGATACTAGCATAAAGTTGCATGGTGGCAGATAATAACTTCAGGTATTCAGGAAGCTAAACTTCGACGTAACCGCAACATCGAAGTACGTGGACTAACGTAATAAACATGGGATGTAATGCGATTACAACCGGTGTCCTTTAAATACGTTACTTTATGTAACGAGATGGATTCTAATAAAAATACGAGAGTATTAAGGAAAAAGAAGTAGCTATATCATTTCGGGGTACATGATCTCCTCCTCCTCTTTTGGTTTAATTTATAGATCGTGTAGAAAATGCGTCAAGGCTCCATTAGCAGATTAGCTATCGGCGCTCAATTAATGCAGGGAATATCTAATAAAGTAATTGCGTAATGGAATTTGAATTATATTCCACAATAGGTAAATAGTATGGTTTGTTTTACTCCCACCGAGTAAAATCGAATTTGCTGCAGGATTATGCTGCGGCGATTATACTCGATACAGCGAGCCACGTCGTAAATTCGACGGGCGCATAAATTGGAGGTAAAAATAGCCTGCAGGCATCGATTACATAATGATTTCCTGCCTATGGGAAAACGCTGCATCGCGGCTGATGCAGGTATAGCGTTGTAAGGTCATTCGGTTTACTAGAAATGAGATCGATGGATATGTATGTATATATAATACATATGTGAATCCATTTAAGGATACATATATGAGAAGTAGGATACAAATTTAAAAAACTTTCATCCTTCGAAAGAATTTTGTGAGACACATAGAGAAAGAGAGCGAAATATAGAATAATTCCATTAAATGAAATTAAATAATATATAAATTCAGTTGAACGAAAAATTGTGAATTAATAAATAAACCATAATAAACAATTTTTTGATAATTTTTATACATAAAATTTCTCAACTGGATATTTTCTATTGGAATCTGATCGGAGAATTTTTATTTAACAAAAAAAAACCCGAAACTGTGATTTATTATAACTGTTTTATTTTTAGCATCTTTCGGCAATACTTTGTCTTAAATTGAGACTGTTAGAGCTATTATCGAAAATTAACCAAAGAATATAGTTTTGTTAATCTGGTTCTCTATAATTTTCGGAATTAATCCTCTTTCACAATCGTTTGTAACTTTAAGATAATCAATATCATGACATTTATGCTAAGAAAAAGTCAACTACAATTTAACTAAAGAATTCAATTTGTTGTCAATGTTGTTAACTAAATACGCGATTATTTTGACTATATAATTCGACCTCGAGTAATTCGCCTCTCTGCAAACATTCGAATTTATCGTTTCCAGTCTGCGTGCAACGAGTTTGATCGCGTTTCTATAATGTTCGCCCTAATACAGTTACATCACATCATGCATCGAGGAGAGACAAGGACTCACGTGCCATGACCTACATTCGACGCCTCCCGAGTCCGCCCCGATTCCCTTCCGCAAATGCAATCGCCGACATTAGTGGCGTTGCACGTTACTATAACGTTGTGTATTGTGGCGCGTTTAGGTCAACGCGATTACATGCGACGTACCAAGGAAAATCTCCGATGATTGTATCTCGGCTCGGGATGTTCCACGGACGAACGCTTGCGCGTTCCAATCGCGACGTGTATTAATTCTGCACAACGTACGATCTCTTCCTTCGCGCGCTTCTAAACGGAGATATGCTCCCCGGAGCGTGTAAAAAAAAAATCGTACAACGCGAAGAAGGAAAATGTAAAAAGAGCCTTTCCTCTCGTCCAATTTTTTTAAAACTTACTTCCTTATTATAGTACAACTTGTCAAGAGAAACTCATTAAAATATGAACTGAATCCTGTTTTCAAAATGCGCAAAGAGAAAAGTATAAAAGAACACGCGTTTGTATAATTTCATTTGCTTGTTCTGAATGTGGAAAATGGCACGCTTTCTTGCCTATATTATTCTGACGAAATTATACCGTCAGACAGACTCTAATGTTAATTTGCGTTTGTATTTTAAATTTTTGCGCTCGCGTGCTTGCACGTGTTACATGCAAATGGAGCGCATTCAACCAACCGGATTAAGCCAGAATAACGCTTCTTCTTTATAACGAAATATTAATGGGATAAAATAATTAGGTTCTCCGTTTTCGGTGGGGCACGCTTACAATATGGGACATATGATATTAATACAAATGTAAAAATAAAACGTATCAAGTCGCGTTTGCATCGATTTGGAGCGAACACTTTAGAATTATTTATGGCCTTTCACAGTGATATTTTCCAATTCGTTGCTGATATGCAAACTTGCCCGTGGGTAATTGCTTGCCGGTGCTCTAACAAGATCCCAGTAGGACATCCAAAGCGACGTGCCTCGACATATTGCCGAAGCGCGAACGTTCGTCGTGACTGTTTGTTAAAGTGGTATATATTTCACGTCCTGGCGGGGACGCAAATTCGCAAAATTGCCATAGACACTTGTACGATAAACGTGCGGACATCTATATCCAAATTACAATTTCAAATGTTTATTTATTAAACTATTAAAATTTAATTTGTAATTTTTAAATATTTAAGATTATAATTAAATTTTAATATTATAATATAAAAAAACATTTGATTAATATTATAGACAATAAATTGTTGTGTAAGTATCCGGATATACGCTGGAAATTCAGGTGTGTAAAATGTGTAATCATTTTTTACGCACTTACATTTTTTATGCATTAAATTAAATTATTATGCATGTAATTTTTGCATTTATTAAACGCTTAAACGTATATCAATATTAAATTACACGTCTAAGCATATAAAAAAATTATACGCACATAAATGCGTAAAAAGTGACTACATAATTTTATACACAAAAATGCACACTTGGATTTGCAATGTAGTGTCGTCCCTGAGACCGAGTCGCGCGCTACGGCGAAAAAATGGCCGTACATAATTCCCGATGTGTATGAACGGCAGTAGGCATATCGATACTTTTCGATTACAAGCTCAAAACGACAAATCTTGGACAGCGGAGATGTAAAACAATTGACGAGAGACGCGAGTGCGCAAGCGATTAGTATTGCGCGAGTAAATAATGAGTAAATGATAGGTTACTCACCCCACTCCCCGGTCGCGCTGCACCGACCGACGCCGACCAAATCTCTGCTGCTCCTTCCTTCGGAATCCTTCGCAACGCTGCTTTTCCATAGCACTCACACGCGCGCGCTTATTACCGAAACACAATGAATACAGGATCAATTGCGCAGGCCGTATATAATTCCCGATTAAACGCGATTCGAGAGCGCTTCGCTGAGCTGCGTCTTCGTGGCGTTCCGTTGGCGGGAGAGAGTCTGACGGATGAAGTTGACGCCGGAGCGTCAACTTCACGTCGGCAACTTCACTCCGATGCATGCGTTAGTGCGCGAGTTCGCGTGTGTTCAAATTCAAGTGTGTATTTTTGTGTGTAAAATGTGTTGTTATTTACGCATTTATGTGCGTGTAATTTTTTTATACGCTTAAATGTGTAATTTAATATTAATACATATCTGAGCGTTTAACAAGTACAAAAATTACACGCATAAATTTAATTTAAAGCAAAACAAATACAAATGCGTAAAAAGTGACTACATGTTTTACACATTTGGATTTGTAGTGTATGTCTCGTTGTGACATTTACCCATGTTATTTCTAATTTTTATGTTTACATATCAAGAGTCGGGCTTTATAGATACTTAAAGCGTGGATATACGCATCACGATCAATCAACGATAAAATCTGGCGACAAAAGGTGTAACATGGCTAGGATTAAATATTTGATTATATTTGCGTGTGTAAAAGAGATTTACGGTAAACGGGAGCTGACGGAAGTAACCAAAAGTCAATAACTAAAGAAAAACACCTGCCTTGAAAGACTTTTCTGATACTTACAAATTTTCATTTAAGTTTTCAAAGCGCGCGCATAGCGCAACTTAAAGATGATACTTTAATAAGATCACACTGCCCAGGAAGCTATTCGCCCAAAGACATTGGAAAGTTTTTAAGAGCAACTATATCTAAGGTTATGAAACTTTCCGTTAGTAACCGCTCCCTTTTACGATCTTACCCTATGTGCGTTTACATGGCCGAAATATGCGCGTTTACGCGGCCGAAGACGAGGAATGCATTGAAAGTTGTTGTAAAATTGATTAAACGTTATAAATCTTTCTCTTACAAATTTAATTATAGGAGATAGATTTAATATATAGGAGAAGGATGCCAAAATCGCATCACTTTTTACGTAAAGTTTATAAGTAACTCAGAAATTATGGAGAATATAAAAAAAATACAGTTTGAAACAAAAAGGGGAAAACTATTAATTGCTTTGATATTATTTTCTCTGAAAAATAAATCACGATTTCTTACAAGGGAACACAACCAAAAAATGTTCTTCGATTTTAATAAACTTTGAATACGTTAGAGTATAGAAGAGACACATATTTTTTTATAAGTGTGTTTACGTTAAAGGGGTGAAGTAGCCCTTTGAAAAAATTGGTAAAATTTTCTTTCGAAACTAATATAATCGAAAATTATAGATAGAACAAAATTTGTAAATAAAAATTGAAAGAAAATAACCAATATTTTCAAAGAGATGTCTTACTTCCTTAACGTGCGAGAACACAGTTATAAAAAAATGTGTCTCTTATTTTTCCTTATATTAATATTTTGTCTATTTTAACATATTCAAAGCTTATTAAAATCAGAGAAGAACATTTGGTTATGCTTTCTTTGTCAGATATGAGAACAGTAAAAAATAATTTACTTCACAGTTACAATATTAATTTGAAATTTCTAGAAACCCAAAGCAATTACGATTTAATTAAAAGTCGGTACATTACAATAAGTCTCTAATAATTTACAGCACGCACAAGTTGAAACAGTCAAGGATACCGGAGCAGCAACTGAATTTCTTTTATTTAAAGGTTTCTTATATTAAAAAAAAATTATTATATAATTTTTTTGACGTTCCTTTTCTAAAAATTTAAATAAAACTTAACGTTTAGATATAAGATGAAGAAAACATAATTGCTTGACAATTCCGGTACCGATTTGAGATTTCTAGAAAGGAAAGGCAAGCTATGATTCAATTGAAAATTGGTATATTACAATATCAGTCTCTAATGGCTTGCAGCATGCAAACGTGTAAATGTCAATGCGGTCGAGGACGCCGGACTGGCGCATAGCTGAGTTTCTTTAAAAGTTCTTCTCCCACTCGTTAGCGCCATTACTCAGGCAGATTGTCGTCACGTAAGGGTGGAACGAGCCAAGTCGGTGGTACCGCGGCGCAGTGGCGGAGGCGTCCCGGCGCCCCGACGCTTTTGCCGCGGTTATTAAAATTATAAATTATGCGCGCGTCAGGCATCGCGGCCCGCGAAACGGCCGACAAAATTTACGCCGTCGGCCATTTCGCAAATTCCCCGCCGTCGACGTTAACCACCGGCAACACGCCGGTGCATGTCGCAAGCCACTTTCTCAGACAACGCTTTGCTATTCATCGCCACGCGCGCCTAGCGTGACGTCTCGTACTGACAGAAACGAATGAACGATTCTGATTGCAAATAGATAAAGAAAAGCAGAATTCGTTCACCGATCTATGTAGATCGCAGGCATCTGACATCGCCATCTGCGCCGAGCAGACTGCTTTCATCGTTTCGACCTGTCGTCGCACACACGACGCACTTAGGACGAGCAAATAACGTGAGGAACGGATCTCCCTTTGCTGCCGATGTGCCACGACGCGACCGGAAAATTCGAATTTGGGTGTTGATTTGAACTTTGCGTTGCTGTGCGTTTGTCATTTCGTTGAGGAGGCATACGAGGAGGTATACGAGAATCTAATTTTGAGAATTTTTTTTGGAAAAACAGAAAAAAATAGTTCAATTTATTCCGTTGTAAAGATCATATTTTTTTCTGTTTGAATTTTATTAAAACAAAATCTCTTAAGATTTTCTAAATTATGTTTTTAAAACACGGCTTCACGTCGACATCACTGTTGTTTTTCTACGACTTCAGAGCCATAAAAAGTCGCGTATATTTCACGATAATTTAATCACAAAGCGGTACGTGAATTTATTAAGGGACTGTTGAAAGTATTCTGAAGCTCGAGATATTAAAAATTAATTAAATTGCTATTTTACGATTGAGTATTGTATTTTGATATACATTTTAGTATATTTTAATTATAATAATTATATAATATAATTAATATCTTGTGCTTTAACATACAACTTGTTACTGTAATTGTTTTAATTAAGATATCGAAACGAAAACATCAATTGTTTTTGCACGCGATTATTGATATTTTATTTCTCTTTTTTAAATCGGATCTCTTTCTGTATCATATTATAGTTTCAATTTTACAGTTTCCGATTTGGATTAATTGGGGGATACAGAAAATATCCACGTTTATTATTTCTCTGCATCGATAATTTGATAAATAAATGTTGAATATACTCGTTACGATCGGAATACATGCAACACGATATTTCAGAATAATCTGATAGAGTCTGTATAATTCAGAGTTGTCCTTTTTAAAAACAACTAAAACGTAGAATAGATGTATTATGACACTTAGCGTATAATTGTGCTGCAAGCGCGAAATGGGACGAGAGAAGTTTGAAACATTTTCGGCCGTCGTTCTAGCGACTGTTCCAGCAAAGAAAGCAAACGGAAGCGGTACATTCAGAGACATGAGCGCGAGCGTAACAAAAGGATCAACAAAAGAGGATAGAATCGTCCGTTCCTTTGAAAAGCAAACGGCAACGTTTACTCCTCTCACTCTCTCTCTCTCTCTCTCTCTCTCTCTCTTTCTCTCTCCTTCGCGATGGTGAATTCCTCCACCGGCGAGGATGAAACGCGAAAGCTGCTGCGAAAACTTGGAAGCCCTTGGCGGGTCCCGCGCGAGACGGCGGCGGCAGCGGCGGCCCAGACTTAACTCCGGGAACAGGCAGCCGAAGTTTTGGTTAAATACAAAATATAATAATGCCGTCGGCCGCGCTAATAGCGCGCGGCACCGTCACCATAGAAAACTTGGTCTGCACCAGCCTAAGTTTAAATGCAAATTTTAGCGCGCGCTCTGTCGCTCTGCCTCCCCGTCTTCATCATCCCTATCTGTTGCCGCTGCTCTCTTCGCCGGAGCACGTACTTGCGTTGCGAGCTACGGTCGATTTGCGAAAGCGAGGACTCTGTTGAATCAATCGCATCGTAACTCAAATGGTAATTCCACGCTAATTAGTCGTATTCACAGTCAATTCGAAGAAACCCGACCCGCGGCGCTTGATACGATACGTTCGCGTCGAACGCGCTATACAAACATCATTCTCGGATATCAGTCTCTAATTTTGAGAAAACTTGGAAGAGAATGTTAATTCCCAAAACTCTCGAGCGAGCAATCCTTCCACGCTTGAATCCATCGTTAGTCTAAAATTAATTCTGTTTCTTCCCTTTTATTAAAGATATTCTACGAACAATAAAGGCATTATGGATACTAAATCGTCGGAGTTCACTCGAATGTACGACACAATAAACCCACGTTAATGGCATCCGGTCCAACTTGGTGGAAAACTTTCTCTGTTCCGAACAGAATAGAATTTAACGTTAGTCTCTTAAGCCGAAGTCCCGCCAGGGACTTCGTTCCACCCGATGCTTTCTTATCCCTCGAGAAGTGCTTGATAAATAATGTTCGATTAAAGGATTACGCAGCATACATGTGGCAGTGTCAGCAAACCACTAATGGATAACACTGGCTCGCAAAGCTTTTTTTTCAACGTCGAAAGCGACCACGTTTTCGCTGATACGATCCGTTTCTGTTTCCCGTTTGCATTTTGCTGCACGCTGCCAGCGCGAATCAATCGCGAGAGCTGGGATTTTTTTACTGTGTCTCTTCGTTGTCCTTTTAAATCGATCTCGCGACAGACATTTGCAAAATAATATTGTATGAAAGAACGAGGGAAAATAAGTAACTTCAATTTACAATTGTATATAAAAATAAATAACGACCTTTACCATATATATCTCTGATACGTAGGGGAGTTGCCAAATACGAATCATTTATTTTTTTTTTCTTTTTCCCATTTAATTTGAATATACTGATTTGTATGCAAATGAAATTGGATGTTTCAGGTATTTTTAGTACTACAATGTTTAATCTTTCACCAATAACAAATTAATATTATATCTTTTTGTTGCAAAAGGCACTATCCATTTAAGCAACCAATCTCCTAAATCGAATTGCCTTTGAAAGTCGAAAATCGAATTTATCAATTAAAATAATTAAAAACATAAGAAATTATTAACTAATATTTATTTTATTAATAATTTTTCAAAGAAAAAGATATCAAATATTTAATAATTAATAAGTGACAATAATAAAAAGTTAAGATGATCAAAATAAAATTGGTATAAATTTATTTTTGTAATTGACATATTTTTAGTTATATTAATTATTAGTTTTATCTATTATTATCACTTATCGGATTTACATTAATAGCATTTATTGCAATGAAACTTGTGATGTACGATTTAGGAAATTGGATACATTTTATACAATTATCGATTTAATTTTATAATAATTATAAATGTACATAATAAATTAAAATGTTCTATAAACTTTCTTTTATAAGAATACAAAAATTCAGTGCAATTATAATAAATAATTATAATAAATTATTGTCATCAGCTACATAAATTGATCAAAAATTATAATAACATAAGCTCCATCTAATTTTTTCAAGTGCTGTTTTTAAAGTGTAATACGCGAACAAAACAAGGCTTCTTAAATTTTGTCTATATTACAACATTCATCATTCCTCATTTATTTCATATTTTTGTCTTTAAGTGTTACTTTTATTAAGTAAAAATATAAAATATTAAGGTTTGATTTAGGCGATCGCATTCGACAACTCTGTTCTAATAAATGAGTTCTAAATTCACTCCTTCGAGATTTAATCAGGATGACTCATTGCATATCGCTCGTCTATATCTTAGATTGTTATGAAGATTATGCCTTACTTGCTCGCTACCCAGAAGTTTTCGGTCCGGCTATTAATCACGCACGCACGACTCCGAAATTACCGCTGTCTAATTATTCCCCGAGGAGCCCCCTCGGGAACTCGTGGCGCAAATTACTTTGCGCATAGTGGGGCACTTGGTGCGCTCGATCGTTATTTCGCATCGCCAGGATCGAAAAATTAATCGATCATCCGGCGACGAAAATTCCGGGACCGCGCGCGTCCGGAGCTGACAATCCGGCGCAGTTACGGACACGTTCGTTGTCGGATTTCGGAACGTTGCGCTGGGCGGATTAAGTTGAAATTGTCAATTTAACAACCACTTCGGTTTCAAGTCAATGTTTTTCGAACGCTCGGCGTTCGTCCACAGACGGATTACTCTCTGGACGTGATGCCAGAATGGCACACAGTCAGTATGATTTATAATGTTCTATAATTTTCGTCGAGTCGAGTTACGTTTCTGGCAATTTACGCGAAACGAGATTACGATAAAAAATTACACGATAAATGTTTTTTGAATTTTACGTACGAAATCTCACGAATGAAATGTTTGAAGATGAAAGCAACGTAATTGAAAATTAATCGGGATCACTGAGACTCGGATGTTAATTCGTTTTCTCGTATTATGTTTATATATTTTATGTTTATTTTTTCCAGCTAACAATTTGTATAATTATCTTGATATTCTTTCAACGGAAAGTTTCATAATGACAAGTATATTATTTGTTTAATCCGTTCGTCGTCTCTTCATATCCGCGTCATATTACGGTCGCTATTCAATTTCATTCCAATTACGCGCGTTTAGAGTTACACACGAAGAAATATGCATTAAAAATATCCCGCTCGCCTCCCGCCTCGCCGCCGCGCCGCAGTGGTGCATCCCACGCGAGCGGCTTAAAAGCATTCGAGCGTCGGGGCGAAGCGCTACGCCGAAAGCTCTCGATTTCAGAAGATTTCAGCCCGCCAATCCGGGATTTCACGGAGATTAACAAACACGCACTCGCGCGCTGATATCACGATGCCAGGAAACTGACACTGCTGCAGTATGCATAAGATTCAAATTCGCGGGGTGGACTTGTCCGACGCGACGTGTCGGCGGCGTATCGCCGCTTTTACACGCGGGCCTTCGTAAATAGCTTTCGCGAGACGCGAGTTTAGCGAATATTCAAATGTGCGTGTGCGTGTGCGTGTGTGTGTGTGTGTGTGTTGCGCGCACATTTCGGAACGGAGAAATTCGCTCGTGGCAACGGGCACGTGGTAACCGCAGGCGACTGGAAGGATGCTGGAAAATGTTTGCAGTTTCGACGACAACGTTTCGTCGATATGCGAATAGAGTAAAGTCCCCAATATCGAAATAGGTCTCCTAAAAAGCGACGTCCTCTCATTTCTCGGAAATTAAAAACATTGCCCTTTGTAATCATTAACAATATCATAAAAACGTGAATTGCTTAGATAATTAAAGAAGTAAAAATATAGTTTATACAATTCATGGCTTCTTTATATAAAATCTACTAAAAATGAATTCTTCAAAAGAGAGAATAAAATTTACATTTATTTACACTCATTTTGCTTATTTTACGAAAAACTAAATTATTGCAAAAATCGAGATGATATATAAAAATTGTTATATAATCTGATAGAAGACACTTTCTAATTTTTGTATTCATGTTTTCAAAGTATTATTTTTAATTTTTGTTTAAGAAATACAATTCCAAAAATAAAGTGATTTCCAGCATTCTTCCTCATTGACCTGTGATGATTAAATAAGCGGCGTTGTAAGTATTGAATTTGCTATCAAAAGGTCACCCGGGCTTACATCGTGAGTGTTAATTAGCTTTACATTTTCCGCGCAGCAAACTAGATCTTGTTCCCGATGTTATGTTATGCAAATTACGCGCGTCGTCGTGCGGTATATATGCATAATAAATTGGCAACATGACAAATATATTTTCAATCGTGCTTATCAAACTCATAAATAAATGAGAGATGCATCAACGAAGCAGATAATTAATGCCGGAAACATGGTCCACGTAATCGTGCGTACCAGGTCTGATAAAATTAGTGATATAAATATTACGACATGAATGATAATTGGTGTCAAGATAAACTCGCTATTGTGACGATTTTCGTTAATAATGTTCAACGTTCACATAATATACAAAAAAGTTGAAATCCATTAATCCTCCAGAATTTTTTATTTCACAAAATTGTCAGAAGCTGGCGGCTTTAATCATTGATGATTGATTGTTATCTTTCTCATATCAAGCGTACTAATTTTTCATTATTATTTAACGAGAAGCATACTAATGAGGTACGCACGGTGAGATAAGAGCGCATTAATTCTTAGGAAAAAAAAGAGAAAAAAATGACATTAAAATTCAGTAATTGGAATCGACGCGAGTTCTGATTGGAATAATTGAGAAGGAAGCTGAAGGTGATAATAATCATTAAATATGCATTATTCGTTCAGAAAGGAAATCTTAATCAAATAAGTTAATTAAATTAAATTAAATACTTCCGTATTTTGTCTGGATTATAATAAATTAGATAGACAAATGTTATTGGCATCTATCTTATATTAATTACTTCTTTCTCATATATTGGAAAAAATAATAATATTGATTGAAGCGTTTAATGCAAAATTGATCCGATAATTATTGCATTTTTTGCGCTTTAGCTATAAATTTTTCGATAAATTTAAAATCAATATTTCGGGTTATTATTATTATTATTATTATTGCAATTTTTAAAATTCTTCTTGTATAATAACGTAAAACATTTACGGGATTCATGTAAAATTATCCATGGAAAAAGTATTTTTCTCAGTCATTTACATTCTTGAAACTTGAAGTTTGCGAGGATTTTTTAAGGAGGTGTATTTATATTTGCCGGAACGACGGATGCAAAAGGAATGGTGTTTGCGGAATTAATCAAGTTCTCGTTAAACAAGCAGAAGTGAGACAAACGGTACGACTTCTTTCCGCGTTTCTTCCGACGTCGCGCACAGACGTTTAATTATAACGTTTTCCAGCTGTGTCGCTACGCAATTCGGATGGTGGTATCAAACTTCTCCCTACTGCGGGATATGTCGCCTGATTTTAGTTATCCCGGTCCAAAGTAGCTTATCCTGAAATTCCTTTCTTCTTGCTCCGCTCTACCATCCCCCTGCCTTGAAACGATCGGTATCTGACTGCGAGGGAACAAAGGTGCATTCGCAGATTTTCTCGTTGAAGATCTTCCTCTGAGCACATATTATGGAAATGTTGGAGAAATGAATTTCAATCAGAATTATTCTGTTTTCCTTAGAAAACGCAATAGAAATCTACATTATTAAAAATTTATTGTAATGTAATGGAAGCAAAGCAGGTTCATTAAAAACATTTAATGCACATTTAATGTTGTCGAAAGTGCACTAAATTTAATGCACATGCTTTTCAGTTATAGATACATTAAATTTAATGTATCTAACATTTAGTATACATTAAATTTAATGTGTAACTTAAAAATACATTGGATTCCATGACATTTTTAACAGTGAGGACATAATTAAATAATTCGAATCAAAATCCATTCTAAACAATCCATAATACGTACACTGAAAAAAAAGTCTGATTATAACTACCAAATGTATAGTGAAATAGTATCAATTAAATATTTTGTCAATATAACCAAAAATAATTTTATTTTACTAAATGTTTAGTAAGTTTTATCAAATCTGGTATAAGTTTTACTAAATATTTAGAAAAGTAAAATTATTTTTGGTTACACTGAACAAATATTTAATTGATACTATTTCACTATACATTTGGTAGTTATAATCAGTCTTTTCTTTCAGTGTACCCAGTTCCTACATTCGTGACAATTCGTGCGACATGTACGCGTACAAGTTTCTTAAATTTTTATTCCGTAACTTTTTATCTCGCTGCAACCGTACGCCCCGCGTCATTCGCATACGTAGAAATAATACGGAGTAATTTTAGTCCAGTGCGCCTTCGCGCTCTTACGACTCGTTGCGAATGAAGCGAATATCACGTCGTCTACGGATAGTCATTTAATTTTTCCGCGCGTCGTATTTTGCATAATGGACTCTTCAGTGTTTTGCCGCGTCCTCCTCACCCGCGAGGGCGTCCCCGCCGCACGACTGCGCCCGTAAGGAAAAGGGTTTTTGCATGTACTAATCGCCGTCTGTTTTGAATTTCATTTCGTGACACTCTCGCGTGCGTAGTCTCGTGTCGGGATCTCCCGTCCTTCACCCTGCTTTAATTACTTCATTGTCTCGCTTCTCCATCGGATTATTTCAACGCACTTAAGGACAAGTTATCACCTGTTTCGTCGGGCTCGCCCGAGGCAATCACGAGACGCTAATTGTTAGTCAAATCGACATCGTCGCGGACGCGCGTTGGTTTTAAAGGGTTATTGAAAAACTTTCGCCCTGCTCGCGCGCTGCAGTTTCCGTCGCTATTCCGAATCGCCGGAATATGGTGGAATGTCCCTCGGGCAGTTTATCGTCAAGTGTTTCCGATCGATTTCTTTATCAATCCGCGGCGCTTGAAAGGGAAGAAAGGAACGCAATTAATCGGCTTTCAATAGCCCCGCCGCGGATCGTCGGTGTTCTATTTCAGTTGGATGATTAATGGAACGTTTAATAGCTTCCGTTAGGGCAGGTCGGAAGATACAAAGCGCGAACGTGTACGTGAAAAATGAATGGATTGAGTCGCGTGTTGAAATAGTGGGACGTAATAACTCAACTGCGCGGTCGAGCGTAAAATTAGATTCTCTGATTTCCAAATTATGCGCGAAATAGGGACGAGTTCGAGTAATTTAGCAATCAGCTAACGTAATTTCTTAATGCGATATGTACCACGATTTTCCTCGTGCCGTTTTGATACGAGACGCTTATAACGGCTCACAATTAGAGACCCATAAAGACCCGGGGCGGTTAATTGGAAAGGGAAACTGCCTCTCCAACTGTGAATGCGGCGCAATTCACCTGCGGCGACATCCCGGAATCGGTATCGACGAACCGTCTGGACCGCTGTTTAGTTGCGGTCGGCGATCCAATCAAGCCGCTGGCGCGTAGCGACGGTTTCTTTTTTTTTTTTTTCGTATCTGTGTCGGGTGGTTTCTCTTCGTTCTTTTACCTGCGGAACCTCGGCTACGGAACGGAACGGAATGGAGCGGAGCGGAGGAACGACGTCCCGAGAAACTGCGATCGTACAACTTCACGAAATCTTATAGCTGGTCACGGATCGAACGCCTGCAACCCCCGTGCGACTTGCGAACCCCTTCGAACGAGCACGGTCTCCAAGCGCGAAGCCATAAACGTGAAGCGAGAAACTTTGGAAACCTGTCGGTTTCGACGGAGCCCGACGAGCGCTGCTCACCTTTCCGTTCTTCCCGAGGGGAGACTTCGCGATGTGACCGATTTTCGCGACGAGCATCGAGCAAGATCGAGGAAACACGCTTAGCTATTCCAACGTTCCGTGTCAGCGCGCGGGTGCGCGACGCGGGTCGCTGCAACACTAGAAAAGTCACGACCGAGAAGCACGATTGTCTCCCACGAGCTCTCGCGCGTATCACCCGGCCAGAGGTTTTAATATCGGCTCCCGAAAAGCGCGATATCCGCCTCAGCGAGTCGCGTCAGCGTTTCATTGCAGATATCCCGAGCGCGCATGCAAATGCAGCGCATAAGTTAGCATAAATAAGGACTGTTCGCGTGTACTGGCTGGAGGATGCTAAGACAATTTAGTCTGTATTGAATGTGTCTTGGCAGAGACGTATGTACGCGAGATTAAAAGATCTCTCACCTTGGAATTCGTCCAGGGGAAACGCGACCGATTTATTTCTTTTTATCTGAGACGAGCCTTTGTTTGTAAATTGTAAAGTTTAAAATTTAATTTTACGCGATTCGAAATACGTAAATCTTGCTTATTTCGTTTTAATTAACGCTCCTATTAATAGAGATTAATTTTAGGGAAAGCCCGCAGTGTCCTTTTAACATTCGTGAATTTATTGAATCGGTCACACAATGGGAATTTCCTGTTTAATCATTAGTAGTTTAATCACAATCGATGATTATTTGAAACCTAATTATTTTTACCATATATTAGTCGCGATTACAAATCAAATGTTAAATTTATATGTAATCACGATCATTAATCGCTAATTTAAATACTCGGCAATTTTATTCGATCATAATTTGATTGTAGCTTGCCCAATTCAATATCCGCTGAGAATAATAATCCGCTGCTCCATTGTCGCTTCAAAATGAAGTGACATTGCTGAAGACATATAATTGAAAATGATAATGATATTCGTGAGAGCTTCAGCTCCGCCCGCATGTCGAAATTCGAGCCTGCAAGCGAGTAAATAAGCGCTTTCGGAATAAACCTGCGTAACTAAAACAAACCGACACCACGTCTTATGCGAGATAATAGTTCCCTTGGTATCATCGCAGCGTAAAATGTGTGCAAATTAACGTCAGTTTTGTTATAACGTTTTAACGAATTCGGCGTTGCATTAAGTATTCATGCATTAAGTATTCATTATTCATCCTTCTCTGGCAATTGTACCGCAAGAACTTCGAAAGGACATATATATATATATATATATATATATATATAACTACTT
>QKQZ01052509.1:0-14793 GCA_003595255.1 Solenopsis fugax
GGCGGCGGCTGTTGCTGCTGCTGGGGAGCAGTGGAAAACGCAGGGAACGGGGATAAAGGGACGGGGAAGTCGCCAGGAGGCCATTAGGTAAAGTAGGTTTTGACTTATGCCGTCGCGCTAGACGCCCGATATATCTCTATAAACTGCTGCATAAAATATAAGAGTGCTCGCTTCGCCGTCTATACGCGGATACGCGTCGCGCCGGTTTCGAGGCGGACTCAGGCACCTGTAAGCGGCGGCTTATTGGCTTACCTACACCTCAGAAGAAGCTGCGTCCTTTCGAGAGGCCTTCCGCCAGGCCGACGTACGACATTTTCGAGTATTCCATGTATCTCTCTGTTTTGTTTCCGGAAGAAGCGACGCGAAATGATTCGGTTTTTCTTGGAAAAAAAAAAAAAAGATTTTCGACGACAACGATAAACTATTTTAGAATGTAGATAACATTTTGGGAGCCACGTCTCTCTTGCGATAAAAACTTTACGCAAAATGTATTCATTTCGTATCGCGTAAATTCGTTATTCGTTTTATGTATTAAATTTAATATGAAATTCAAACTAAAACTTATATTCGGAACAGATTAAAAGTTCACATTCTAAAAAATGGAGGTTATATGTTGCAAAAGGAGGAAAAGTTCATAAAAAGGTTCACGTTTTAAAATAAGTTCCTCGATCGTCTTAAACGAACCTCCAGGAAGATGGCGGGTGTTTTAATATTAAAAATAGACGGGCACATTTATAGCGCTGAGTTTGTGCGTCGAAAATGTAATCCCGTACGAACAATCTGTCGGGGTAGGTACACTTAACGAGTACCTTTCACCGTTCGTCAACAGTACGATCGATTACAGCGAGCGGGAGGAGATGTAAGTTTAACATCGTTGTTGGAAGTTCCTAGCAGCGCGGAGGAGTATGTGGTTGCTGCGCTTAATATCAGACGGGTTGGGGCAGTTTGCTGCCGCAGCGAATTACTTTCAGCTTCGTACTGTGTTTACCGAGTACAGAGGGAATTATTAATGACCGGGCGCTTTTGGATTGCCCGTACTTGCCGCACAGCCAGATAATCCTTCTAACGCCTACCGGAAGGTTTGTGCCGGCAACGATTATCGATACGACTCATTACTTAATAAAGCGTTTGCGCATTAAGCGTGTCGAACTTTATCAAGCGCAACGATTGCCCGATTGGAGGATCGGGAATTGTCCATAAATCTTGAATGTCGTGCAAACATTATCAGATTTTGCAATCGCGCCAAATGGATACCGCGCCTCATCAGCCAGACATTCGCCACTGCGGCTATATAAAAAAAAAAAGAAAAAAAAAATTCAGACATTTTCAGTTAATTTCCATTTATATGTCGAATTTTCTCTCTCGCCTCTTAGTGCAGAAAATTGCTTTACATTACTAAGCGTTGTCGAGCGGAAAACGCGAGAGTGGTCGCGTCAATGCGAAAACGGGCGAGGGGAAGGTCGTTGCGATCTTTTAATTAGCAATTCCAGCGAATCCGGACAATCGCATGGTTATATCCGCGGCGCGGGCGGTGAACGCGCGACGGGGACGTGCGTTCCGGCGGAAATCAAACTCCGCTCTTAAGATGGAGACCGGCGTAGCTACCCTCGCGTACCCTCCCTCCGGACACTACTCCGGATGCCTAACCAATTAACGGTTAATCTACCGTGGAAGAGGCGCGCGAGTTCCACGACTTTCGCGGAAGTGTGCGGAACGGTGCTCCATCGACGGCACCCTATCTTCCGAGGTTTCTGTCTCCCTCCTCGTTCGTAGTCGTCGCCATCCCGCGCGCGTCGTACTCCTATCCTACGGGGGCCTGTCTGGTGGCGGCAGCCAGCCAGCCAGCCAGCCAGCCAGCCAGCCAGCAGCCGCTGCCAGCTCACCCGGAAGCTTCTAATTAATCGCGGATACCGCGCGAAACGGCGCCGTTAATTGACGCCCGGTAATGTGATTCTTCCGCTCGGGCGCTCCCGCGCCACGCGTTCCTTCGTTAAAACCGAGGCAGAGGAAGCCGGACGGTTTGATTGGCTCTTTCGGCCAACTTTTTCGCGCGATTCTCGCCGGGTAATTAATGCCCCCCGGTGCTTCGCGATGCGGGTCTTCCCTATGACCGCGGGGCATCATTCATCCGGTCCCCCCCGAGACGCTTCGTAAGGGCTTTTGCCTTATCGACAGGCCGCAATCAAGAAGTTTTTGTTTCTTTATACAGTGAGCACAAAGAAAAGATAATAGTCCAGAACGGATTGACATCAAGCAATATTATACATCAGTAACTTCATGTAACTTGACGGTTCTTTTTTCAGATGAATAGGGCAGTGATTAAAGCAAAGCTACACTGAGAAAAATGTTTGGTGTGATTTGGTTGAATAGTGAATAAATGAATTTTATAGTTATAATTATCAAATATATACACAGAAAAAAATTAGTATCAAATCAAGAATTCATTATTTTATATATAAGCAAGAATATAAAATTTTCTTGGAAGAATTTATAATCTTAAATAGACATAATTTGCTTACATGAAGAAACAAAATTTCTTTATGTTAGCAAATTATGTCTGTTCAAGATTATAATTTCTTCTGAGAAGATTTTATATTTTTACTTATATATGAAACAATGAATCTTGATTTAATACTAATTTTTTTTCTGTGTAGTTGTTTTGACCAAACAATTTGTAGCCCTAACCAAACAATTATTTTCTCAACAATTATTTTCTCAACAAATTACAAAAAGTTTTGTTAAATGTAACTAAATGTTTGATTACAAAATTCATTTATTCACTATTCAACCAAACTTTGGTTGATCTTACCAAACGATTTCTCCCAGTGTAAGATTAAACGACCTTTAGCGCTTAAACGAGTGACAGTAACGATAAAAACCATTGACATTCCTCAGGACATATCCTCTCCATTACATCGTAGTATACTGTTTGTAAACTTGCATTCAGTTTCAACTCTGCAGTAGAAGACAAATATCTCCCGTTTTCGACCTACAAAACTTTTCTCTCTCTAGTTGAAAATAACGACAATCTCGAGAACAATTTAGTTTTCTGTGGTGTAGCAACGAAGCGAAGTAGGACTAGATATGTGCCCCATATATCGCACGCTCTTTGTTTTGCGTCGACGGTTTGCGGAAGCTTCTACAAGAACTTACATACATGTACATATTTTGTAGATTAATTCATGAAGAGCTACTCGCCGTATAATGCACTGGCGTAACAAAAAATTAATACGTTAGAGTTTATAGAGAATATAGTCGCTGGTATCCGGCGTATATTATTATTATTATTTATCTTTCATTCGATGCTGCTCATTTATCTGCTTGGTGGTACTCGGAGTTTAAAGGTTTGTACACGTGGGTCATTTGGTCATTATTGCGTACGGTTTACACGCCCGATCGAGATATACAGGGACTATAGCAAGCCGCTTGTGCGGGATATCCCCGTGGACCAGAGCTAACGCGCAAACACGTGGGGACCAACGTCGAAGCTGCACCGGCTAGGTGTTCCGGCTCATTAGCGTGTACGCATACACGCGTGAAGGATTTACACGGGATCGGTGTGCGTTACCTCGTATAGAGGTTGATCCGAGCGTGCCGGAAAGCGTGCTCCATCTCCATTTAAGCAGAACGATGGAGACATTGGTCACGAATGAATATTATTTGTATACAGATCAAATCCCGTCATATTTAACGCATGCATTATTATGAGATGTAATATGTCTTTATCTTATTCAGAGGAAATTTTTTTTAATATCGAAATAATATGATTATACATTTAGAAAGGAGCGATAAAATCAGACAAATTTGTCTCTCATGAAATTACGCACATTATAGCACGTTATATACATATGAGATAGCAAGTTGGGATAGCTCGATATTGTCACTGAATTAAATTAAATCTAAATATTGATTGATACAAATATCATTGATACGAGAACGAGGTGTTAGTTCAGATAAAATATCGCTTCTTTTCATTGACTTATTCAAGGGTGCTATTAATTAATGAACGTCTGGTTTCAACCGTCGTGAACCGACGAAATCGAAGTACATAAATGTTTAACGGAACCATCTCGTTCGCGCACAAGAAGTAATATCGCGCGAGTGACACTCCATCGATATAATAATAATTAATGAAGGAGGAAGAGCGACATTGCGGACGCCGGTTCGTTTATTTAATTTATCGCATAAATATTTTGCCGAACGATGCAAGTGGCAGGAAAACGCAATACGGCACTGTGCGGTAACGACATTTCCATTATGATTTACCACAATCGAGTGTAACTGTTTAGCCGGGAAACTACGAGGTATATGCGGTCCGAATAGTTCAATTAGTGCTCAAATATTTACTCCAATTGCGGCCAGTATCGGGACGTTATGGGCGCAACAATGAGAGAGCGGTAGCCTCGAGTATCGTATAAAGCGCAGTGTAATCATTTGCGCCGATTACAGAAATTTGGCACGGATACAGGCGATCAAATTCGCAGACGTCTCGTATTATCGATCGTAACCACGTCTAATGGTTTAACCTGTCGTCAAACGTCATACTCGATTTACTCTGTCGAATAGGTATCTCTCGCCGCGCTGCGCCATTTCCGGTACCGTTTTGACTCTGAATGGCCATCGTCACTTTTACTGATAACAATACTTTGTGTTCCGGTTTGAAAATTGAATATACAGTTGTCCGTTTTATTAGCCTGGAATTGAATTTTCTTCGGTGAAAAAAGCTGATAAAAGCTATTCTTTTACGTGTAAATTTAAACATTCAATTTAGTATGTATAATATTTTTAAACCAAAATTGATTAATGCTTTATTACTTAAGCATGATTTACAAGATTATATAATTTATGTATATTTTCGAATTTTTGAATTGTATTTTTTAGAAATAATCATATTACTCCATTTTTAGTTGATTAGATTAATAAAAAAATCTACAAATAGTAAAGCGATAAATTCAGAATATTTCGTATACGTGTCAAAAACTATGTGACATGGTTCATTTTGTGAAATGGTCGCGCTTTTACATGAAGAGTCGAATTTTGAAACAACATTTTTCGCTTAATATTTCATCGAAATGTGCTCGCTTCGTTATTGTTTGACAGAGATTAAAGAGACAAAGTACATTTTTCGCTATGAAAAGCGTTTTGGTGGCGATTTTTTTTTGGCAGCTTAACGTCGGTCCACTTAGCGTTTCTTTGAAAATTCGTTTTCCCTTAGCTTGCATTCTCCTTTCTCTCGTGTATACAAACTCCCTTCAACCTTTATCTTTACCCGTATTTCAGTCAGGCTCATTCATTAATGCCTCTCTTATTTTGGCAACAAAACGACTAGTGCGGCCAAGCATACCAAGAGAGTAGACAACCCTTTCGAGCTTTCCCATCTTCAGTTCCTTCGTCCCTTACCCAGGGCGCTCGCTTTTCGGTAGGTATCCAGTAGTAGGTTTCCTCCTCAAATGTTGCTCACTTTTTACTCAGCACACACATACACACATCAGCGCTAGACTCATTTCGCTGACTCTTCCGCCTTCTTCGCTAACTTCTTCCGCACCTTCTTCTGTTCCCGTTTCGGTCAACCCCACAGTCAAAGAATACCCTCTTCCCTGTCTCCTTCCATCCCACCAGTCACTTACATCCCGATTTCCATTAGTATAATTGCCGGAGAACTACCCGCATCTCTCTTCGGGCTCGAGTCAAGGATGCGGGCTACAAATGGTTTCCGGAGATACTTCCGCCTCCCGTTACTTCCAACTCGTGGTGCTTATTTGGATGTCTCGCCGTCTCGAATGATCTTCCGCTATTTATTGGTCGACGTTTCTCTTCCATATTCTCTCTCTTTCTCCTTGCTTTTTTTCTTTTTTCCATTCTCGATCTCCATCACCGCCGCCACTTTGTTTCCTTCCTTTCGTTTTGTCTTATTCCGGCGGCTTTTCAGCATCGAGGTTTGTCTGCACGCTCCCGAACCGCAGGAACCTCTTGATTGCGAGTTTCCTCGATGGAAGAAGAGGATGCGCGGCAAGTTTCCTTACCGAGGAAATAAGTGGACCTGATCACGCAATTGATTTTCATGTCCCGCCGCCAGTAAGGGTTTTTCTCTCCGTCTTTAGAACCACCCCATCGTTTGTCGCGTCTGTCGGGATAGCTGGATAATCTGAACTGAATATTTCGTGCATCGATTGGAGATGCTTCAATTTAATAGAGTACCGATAATCTTGCTAATTCGACATAAAATCAAATTGTCATTAAAAATGAAAGAAAAATCTATCAGAGAATTTCTTTAATAATAAATTTTACTTTTAAAAATAAAATAAAGAAAAAAAATGATTGCTACTGATCAACTTTATTTTCCAGATAATAAAGAACGTCGCCTATTTATGTAATGACGATTCGACGAGTAATTAATTCATGACAAGAAACGCGAATTGTATTAATGAGAAATCGCCGTGCATGCGTTTAAGAAAAAAATTTAGGTGTCACAGGTTTCGGGTGTCACACAACGCGTGAATGAACGATGCTGAGAGCACAAAAGAAGGCAGTTTCGCAGACGGTAAAGGTTGTGCGCGGCAGGGCGAAGTGGAGAGCATGAATTCCAAAGGCCAGTCAGCCGCAACCGCGGGACAGAACTTTCACAATATTCCTCCCCTCCGGCCTGTTAGCCCTTCCCCCCATTCGATAAAAGTTGTAGAAATTTATCGCGCGGCCGTTTCCAATGGTATTGTAGGAAGCCGCGGCTTCCGCCATTGTACTACTGGTCGTGTAGCATTCAGGGCGCGTGCTGCCGCTGCAAGAGTCGGCCGCCACTCGCTTGAATGCCCATTCAACTCGCTTCTGTGTTTTCCCGTATGGTGCAAGCGAACGTTGCTTACTTTTCCACATACCTTTACTTCCGCGCGTCCATTTCCCTTTGCACGACTTCGCTTCCTAAAATGGGACTAACGAAGGATGCCCTCTGAATCTTTGTATCGCGATACTTGTAGCCGACTTGTATGAAGCGGAAGTGAGACGTTTTACACATTACATAATTGAAAAAATATATCTCGAGATAGGGGGGGATTATACACAGAAAAAAAATTAATATCAAATCAAGAATTCATTGTTTCATACATAAGCAAGAATATAAAATCTTCTTGGAAGAATTTATAACCTTAAACAGATATAATTTGCTTACATGGAGAAAATTTTTCTCTTCACGTAAGCAAATTATGTCTGATTAAGATTATCAAATTCTTCCAAGAAGATTTTATATTCTTGCTTATATATGAAACAATTTTTTTTTTGTGTGGCAGATTATTTCATCCGATATACTACAACTAAGAATGAACTTATCTAGTAGTTTACGTAGATTATATATATATATGACAATGAATTGTTGATTTGATACTCATTTTTTTCTGTGTAAAGATGCCTGTTGGCATCAAAATTATTAAATTGACTAACAATTTAATTTCGTAATAATACATTTCTGGTTCCACTTAATAGCTGCGTTTTAAGTCCAACAAACATGTTGTGCGCAGTTTGAGGAAACTTGTAAATGTACTTATATATTATAAATTCATTTAGGAAATTATTATTGAGCATTAGAATTGAGTTTTCGGTGTGTGATAAAAATGCTGATACAGTTCGCATGCAGTCATAGTACGATATTGATTATATTAAAAATTAGACCTTCAAATTTATATATTTCAGACAAGATTCTGTGAATTTTAAAGTAATCGTTAGTATACGCACAAATTGATATTTAAATTATTTATAATTATGAATATAATTCTTCGCAATTATGAAAATTATAAAGTCAGAAACAATTTTTAAAGTTATATGGACGTATAATTGATTAAAAATTTATCTCTAAAATACGCGAAATTACGCGAAGATAATCACAATCTTAACAAGCTGGCGATTATTCGATCCTGATAAAAAGACTATTTTAATTTTAAGTCGTCCGTCGCCGGAGGATTGTCAATCAAGAAGATTGTGGCGCCCAGCCAATTAAAGGTCATTAGATTTTGCTAATTTATGTCGTAATCATTCAAAGTAGCGCAATTTTTTTTCACAATGACTGCTTCACAATGACGCTCTCAACACGTACTATGCGTGGATCCTTTTGGATTATAATTAGGCAATTTATAGTGAGTGCACGCCCACGATCGTCGAGCTTGACTTGAGAGTAACGAACACAGTGTGGTAACGGTGAAGTCGTGATTTAGATTAAGGATTGAGTTAGGGAAAACCCTCGAGACTGGAGAGTGGAGAACGGAGCGTATGGATATATGGACCAGAGGGAGAAAGGGAAAAGTGGAGGGAGAGAAAGAGAACGGCGATAGGTGTAGATATACGAAAAGAAGAAAAGAGAACGGAGGAATGGGGGAAGAAGTGGAGGGATGAAAGGAACTGAAGTACCTGAGATGAAGGATGCTCGAACGATGAGCCCATCCTCCACACAGTGCCGATCCCTTCTACTTCCCTGCAAAACCTCTCCTTCCCCACCCGTTCGTTTCAACTCGAAGATTCGCCTGGGACAAAGGATCCGGCCACCGGGATGATTCTAATCGAATATGATTATCTGCCATCTTCATCAGACTGCCACGTCCGCCCCCTTCCCGTTCCCCTTCCTTCGCGAGAGAGCTCTCAAGCTCCGAGTTCGTCGTGCGGCGGATCGGACTCGCGGGAATTTTCTCTCGGACGAACGGATGGACGGGTGGAAACGATCCGGCGGACGGGTTGCCCGATTTAATCTACGTACTCGAGTAGTCCTCCGTAAAATTTCAAGTGCGAGACAAGATCGCCAATATTAGTCGCTCACGCATCGAGGAATCCGGCGCTTTTCTTTGAGTTATTGTTTTTGGTTCGCGTCGTTATAATGATACAGCCAAGTATTCATTGCGTGTGCGTGCAAGATTTAATAATATTAGTAGAGGTGCTTCTTTGTCGGGAGCTTTTTAGAAAGGCTAGTAGATTAGAATATCAGAGAAAAAGAGCAATAGAGAGAGAGAGAGAGAGAGAAACAAGCAATAGGAGAAAGAGAGAGGGGGGACAGCAAGTGAAGATAAAAGACGGGATGGAATTTCAGGCAAAGAGAGAGAATTTTCGGAATTATTTTTCTCATTATTCAAAGCCTATTTCTTCATCTTTTTTTTTTATTCGCGGTAACAACGGTCCCTTTACGATCGCAACAATGACTTTTCGGCCGATTCTTACGAGCTTTCCTGTGACGGGCACACATTTACCTGGAACGAGTTGCATTTCGGCGTGGCAATACCTTTATATCGATTTTACGGCACGCCGAGGCCGACAGTCTCGTTGCATGCGCAGCGGTCGCTAACCGGAATGCGTCCGAGTTGCTTCGAAAAACGACTCGCGCAAAAAGTCACCTTTAAAAGCATATAAAGTTCGATGCGGCTTCTCCGCTCTCCCGGTTAGAATTTTGCGAAATCTCTAAAGTCCGACTTAACGTTAAAACGGTCGAGCCGATTATATTTTGACCGTTAAGTATTTTTTTCATACAACATTAAACTCATATTTTGATAATCTGTTTATGTACGGGTACGTACGGGTTTTATTTTACATTTTAAAACACAACAATTTAGTTTATATCAACGAGATGTATGTAAACGAGAGGACAAATGTGAGAAAAAGGACAAAGTTTGCTTGCTTGCTTTCTTTCCCCTATACAGGATGGAAAACTATTTTTCTAAATAACCGTCAATATTATTGAATGCTTCAATGTTACGAAAAATAGGAGAAATGGAAGAGGGACGTATAAAAACACGATGGTAATCGTGAGGAAAGTTCGGCGGACTATTTGGAAATGTGTCGAAGCGTCGAGAATAACGAGACGAGCGGAAATCCGATGAAAGTAGCCTCGAGAAAACAGCAAAGTCGATCGACATGCACGTACGTACGTACGTACGTACGTAGGTACTTGCCGTCACATTTCGTCCTCGTAAACAGCCGCGTAAATAAAACTCGTGGCAGCCGCGCGGGACACGGTACAAATTCAGGAACGTATTCAGCGGCTATTTGGACGTGGATTTCCGTCTGCGGCCGTGGGAACACCGTCGCCGAGCAACGGACTATTTATTACCCTTCTCGCCGCGAACGGTCCACCCCCTTCTTCTTGATGCATATAAACATGAAGAACGCTGGTGCGGCGGCCGCATAAACGCTGTAAGAATTTCACGGATTTTCCCCGGCACCGGTCAAACGTTGCCGTCTTTTCGCGAAATTTATATACGGCGAATAAACTGCTTTAGCATGAGTTTCAACCGACACCCCATCTTTTCATCTCTCTCTCTCTCTGTCTGTCTCTGCCTTTTTCTCTCCACGTTACTTCAATCCGACGTTTATGCGCAACTTCATGGTGGCGACGTCGCGACGAGCGAAGCTGGAGCTTGTAAAATTTTCAAAATGTTCCGAGTCCCGTTTCAGACTCGGTAATTTGAGGACGTAAAAGCGTCGCTCGGCGTTTCCCGGCGTTTTCCATCGACGTTGCATATTCCGGACGACGCGGCGGCGGGGACACAGCCGGCGATGGAAGCGAAAGGGGGAGGAAACGCCGCTCGGTTCCTGACGATAACTAATATGGCTGACCCAGCATCCCCCCCGGATGTAGGATAGCTTCGGTGCGGATGGTACACTTTGATGGCTTACCGAGACTCCTATCGGTCATATTAAGTAGCCGGGCATCGGACCCCCCGTCGATCCTACCGCACTGGCGAGGAGAGATGGAGCCCATCCTTCAGAGAGCCCGCAACTTATTCGTGCGGCCACTCGGTGCTGGGGACCGCACCCTTAAATCTTCGACCCCCTTGACCCCCATCGATTGGACGCGCCGCCGCCACCGCCACATAGCTATATATACCGACGAGGATGGAAATTCGAGAAGAGCGCTCGTCCTCCATGTTTATGAGAGTACGTGGGATCCGGTTTAGACCAAAACGCGAAGCTCGTCGTGCCGCACGCGACCTGAAAGGTATCAGTCTCAAAACGTCGAGTGTATCCTATGGATTCGCCGCCGGGGCGAAAATGGAGGACGCGATACGGCGGTGTTTGCCGCATGAAGCAAAAAAGGATGAATACGCATGGATACGCTGAATGTTTATAACTCCGGATGAATATAAATCTAAATTCGACCGCGCGCAACCATCCGCAAGATGCAATATCATGCGAGCTGATGTTGAACGCGATTCCCCCGTAATTGATTGGGGAATATTTCAGGAATATTCTAGAATTTATACTCTCTACAGCAATACTGCATATGCATATTAAAAGGCCGCGTTTACTCCACGCATTTCGCACTATGGGATGTGCGTGTATTTAATATGAAATATAATCTCCGCATATTAAAGGAGAGAATGAAATTCTGTATTAAAGAATATTAAATTTGCGATATAAATATAGACCGAAGACTATAACAGTACAATTAAATACGGGATATAAATGCGGGAATAGATCCGTTGAAATGCGAGACAATTATAGTATCATTAATAATTCGAATTAGTTAATAATGCAATAATTCGAAAGCTATACATATTAATTCTGTTGTCATATCAATGTATGTAGTTTTTCTATTGTAAATCTTTACAAGCCATTTGTAGTGTAATAGCCTGGAAGGGCATACAAAATCCGATTATACAACGTTAGAACGAGGGCTCTCTCTCTCTCTCCCGTACGATATATATATTATAAATTCCCACGCATTCAGCGGCAGCGGAAAACTCGTTCGCGGGGGAACGTTGTGCCCCGTGCCGAAAGAGAAACTCCCGGGAGTGGTTTTCTGTCTTCGTTCGCGGACTACCGGGCAAAGTCGTCCGATTATCGAGTTTCGCGAAGTCGGACGTCGTTACAGCGTGAAATTAAAGCCAGGGCTCTCTCCCTCCCCCCCTCCCCCGCTCGAGATATTCCGCGAGGACTGAACATCGGTAACGAGGCACTCGAGCCCAACGTCAACAGCTCTGGAGGCCAACTTATTAGAACTCACAAATAAGGACGGCCGGCGTTCTCCGAATGTCCTTCCTCGATGCGGATTCCAGACGCCGCGCCGGAGTGCCCGCGGCGAATTTTTCAATGTTCCTTTTTCATCGCTTGCGCGCGACCAACGTCTATTTTTCTCTCGCGAAAGTCTCTCTCGCTCCTTCTCCGATTTGACTCGCTACATCTCTTTCCCTCTCTTTCTCCCTTGTTACTATTTCCGCCATTCCATCCTTTCTCTCTCTCTCTCTCTCTCGCTCGTTCGACCATTATTCTAATGAAAATATGATGAGATATCATTTCACCGACTGATTGCCCTCATTACCGGACAATGCCCGCCGGCTGTGCCGGTGTTTCCGGCATCGCGCGCTCTACCTTTGATTTAAATAGCGGACGTTTTCTGCAGTGCCGCTTTACCCGCGGGAGAGTGAGAGAGATTCTTCCATCCCGCGGGGCTGCGTGCATCCGCTCTTCGTTTCTCAGTCGATGGTCCGTGACGATCCACATCTACGTGCGCGCAATTAGGATTCCCGCTATCAATTCCGCGGAGGGTCAGCGAATCGGTTTCCTTCGCGTCATTAAGGTTTGCGAGAGGAGAGTGAGAGAAGGGGGGAAGGAGAGAATGTGTGTGAGAGAGAGAGAGAAACTCTGGGAATAAGATGGAAAGTCCGGTACTTTGGCGAGGTACGCTTTCGAGTTTTCCGGCTCGGGTCCCCCTTCGTCCATCTTACGCCTCGGTCTTCGTGACTAGAGGAAGTCAGACAGACAATTCCATACCCTTCCACGAGTCTCAGGGGGAAAAGAAAAGGTTCGTCTGGCTTCTCTCCGTAAGAGAATAAGAACAATAATGACGGACACGACAGTTTCCATTTGGGGAAACTTCCCGTTCGCCTAATGCAACGTATACCGCGGGCGAGACAAATATTGGCGGCCAAGTTGAATTTAGTGCATAGTATACTCTTGAAACGAACGAGCGTGTGTTGCATGTACACGTGCGGCGCATGGCTTGGAGAACCCGCGGGAGCGGCTTTTTAATGAAGAACGACAGTGATTAAAACATTTCATACGATGTGAAAGTGAATTAGCTTGTTTTAATTAGAATGCTAAATTAGTTTCTCGTCTATGCATACAATGACGGTCTCTGTAAAATCTCATTATACTATGAGAGAAAAATGATTAACGCATTGCCGTGGCAGTATTAAACACAAAAATCGCACTGTTGCGTGTAATCGCAGCTACGATCATTGAAATGATGATTAAACCGCAATTTCGACTTCAAAGCGACGTCATTTCTTGTCGTTTATCGCGATGATTTTTACGTGAAATTTATGCGCGAAAAGGCAGCACGTAAACATTGTTTGACCGTGTTATTCTCACTAAAATTATATGCTGCTAAACACTCATTTCGAATATTTTTTTTCACGCGTTATTTCGATTCTTTTACCACAAAACATAAACACAGCCTCCTTTTATCTTGCACGTGTTAGGTTCTTTTTTTATTTCTTCATAAGAAGACGACGATGTCTTAATGACGTCTGTATAAACGACGCCTACATGTAGCAGTTTTTATCACGGCGGGAAAAAGAAGTCAAATACCGACTCTCGTAATTGTAACAAGAGAAACAATTTCGACCCTTACGCCTAGCCAGAGAAATTGGATGCCGAAAGCAAGCAAAGCGCGAAAAAAATTGTCTGATAGGTACTTCCGTAGGGTCGCGCGAAGTCGATACAACGCAAAGGGAAACGCGAAGGGTAGAAAAGTATGGGAAGTCGTTCCAAGGGCGGAGATGGTTCGCGACAAAGAAAACGTCTGCCCCTCTTGGATCTGCCGACATCTCTTTCTCTCTCGAAAAAAAAAAAATCAGAATTCGCTTTTTTCGGCCGGCGTGATTCAATCTACAAACTAAATTGAGTTGCGCCACGAGACGAACGCCCACCGGATTAGTAACCGGGTAGTCGAATTTCAGTACACTCTCTCCTTGTCGCTTCATCTCCGGCGAGTCTTCGAAAGCCTTAAGCTTATCCCTCCTTTCGTTTTTGTTCGACCTTCAGCATCCTCTTGCTTGTGTTTTCTTACTAATGGAAAATCCTGTTCGTATTTTTCAATGTTCCTTTACAATTTTTTTTTTACAACGTGTCCCCGAAATCGCTACGCTTCTTTATTCGACTGACCCCAGCTCGGAGAACGTACTCCGTGTAAAATCAAAATGTAACGCATGTATGGCTTATATGATTGATTTATATCGTGCGGCAAATAATGTCAGCGGCCGAGTAAATAACTCGTTCAAAATATTAATTATCGATTATACCGGTCCGAACAATGTATTCCGCGCATTTTGTTTTCCGTCGAAACAATGCGCGATGAAATTTTGATATGACTTTTATAACCGATTCAATAATTCAACATATTATTTGTCCGTCTGTTTTGTCGACATTTTTGCCGCGCGCGTAGAATAGCAACATGTCGAGCTAATGTAGAATAATGATGATAATGACGATGATAATAATAATAATAACAGCCGTAATAGTAATAATCAAGCGTAAATGGCGGTCCAAAGAGCGATCGAACTTTGTCCATCGAAATATACGCGAATCCTACGTAATTCTGTCGTTTTTGAGTTGACGTCATCGCATATCACAATGCATATTCAACGCGTAATTCCGTGAATTATTCCGCATAATCGCAGATGGCTTTGATGTATCACTGCATCGTCGCCAAATGCGCCAGCATGGTTTTAGAAACATGTAAAAAATATATATTTACATTTAATATAGGGGAGAGTGGGGTAAATCGGACCGTGTTCCAAATTGGACCTTTTTAATTTAAATGAA
>QKQZ01052511.1:0-11907 GCA_003595255.1 Solenopsis fugax
ACTGCGCACCGTTAACCGCGCTTGACTCGCATTTGCCGTATCTCTTTCTTGTTTTGAATATCTCTAATGTTTTTGAACGCAGGTAAATTTTAATTCGATATAAGATTAAAAATATATAATTTTGTAACAAAATATTTGTATTTTTTAAACTAAACCAATTTTTTAAATTTATATTTGGACTAGTCATGCTAACCACTTTTTCTCTTTCACCGATTATGTAGTGCGTCACGTTTTTATAAATTACGTTCTAAATAATAAATATTTCATTACTTTGTGTCTAGAATCTGTTAAACAACACTTTGACAAATATAACTGTTCAAATTTCAATATGAAATATTGATTATTAACAAAGTTATTTAATAAAATGAAAATGGGTGCTATATTACTCCATTCTCCTCTATCATTTGTAAATCTATCATTTGTTATTAAAACATTGACTTGCAAGACGTTAAACAGAAAAGATTTGTGTTTATACACTGTCCCGATTACCATTCTCACCGCATCTCCAATTATTATCTATATGATCTTAAAATGCGTACGTTGACATTATTTAATAAAACATTATGTAATTAAATTAGGACTCTCGAAATTTAAACAATAAAAAATAGAAAATAGGGCTAATGAGAGTACAGCGCGGGTATAGATGCGCAATCATAATTGTTGATGACTGTTAGACATTTTTTCAAGATTTTATTATTTATGAGTACGCGCTGAGGATGACTCCAAAGTGAGTCGAAACGTTCGCATGTGTCATTTAAGATGAATAAACATTTATAATAATATTAACAATTGTGATTGCGCATCTATACCCTCGCTGTACTCTCACTAACCCTATTAACAAAATCTCTAACTACTTAATCACTAACTAATTAATTTTCTAAAGGGCAACGAAGAATCAATTATGAATAAAATCTTGAAATACGTGTTTTTATATTGTGGATAATTATTTTTGTATTTTGACTGAGAAGGAATTTGTAAAGTCTTTCGCTTTTAATTAACACAAAATATATCGACTATTATTTTTAACAATCTTTTGCTCGTTTATTTTGGCCTACTATAAATCATCTTAAATATTCTTAAAACATTTTGTTTAATGAAATAGGACGTAAATTACACGATATATAAGTTATTATAATTATTCGTCACCTAATTTCTTGTAAAATTTGGGATTTTAAATTTATGTTGAATATTATATGCGAATGTAACGATGCATAGAGTTATGACGCACGCTGTATTGTTAATGCAAATTTTTGACGGAAAATTTTTCATCGCATTTTTCAACGATATTCTAAAGACGACGTCATTTTATTGTCAGTTTTGCGACACGGCGTTTTTCCTTTATCGGCGTTGCTTTTATTTAAAAAGGGGAATAAAAAAAGGAGAGAGAAAAGGGAGAAGGATGAAGGCTTTAGGTCCTCCCCATACCAGGACTTCGCGTCGTCCTCATAAACTTCGAAAACATTTCTTATAAACGGCGGATGTTCCGCGGGGGTAAAATTCCTGACGGGTCTTATCATGGCAGAGATTTACTCGCAGGACGGTGAGGTATAAAGTATTAAAATATCACGCGAATGGCGCATTCGGAAATTCCTGCTGCACCTAAAAGTAGAGACGCTGCTCGCGTAATATGAGGATTTTCTCCTTTAGACGGAATCGCCTCGCGGTGAGCGACTCTAAATTATTCGCTCTTCCTTACTTCCTACAAACTTTTATCATATACCGATTCGTACTCTTGTTTTCTTTTACTTTTCTTTTATAAATTTAATTTGTGACTTTATGTTTACGACGCGTAAACAGATTTAAATTTATATGATTTTATTGGTAAAAATAAAGTAAGAGACGAGTAAAGGAATCATAATACAAGATACTATGTATATCTATTATGTAATTTTCAATATATACATTTTTATAGTAATTCTAGAGATAATTTTTTTTAATAATGATAATTAGGTATACAATTATTATATATATAATAATATAATTATAATAATCTTTTTCAATTTTTAATATTACTATTTTCCATAAATTGCAATATCAGATTTTAAGATTTCATGAATTTTTTGAATTTGAGTATGTATGCTGGCTCAAAAAAAGAGTCGAAACGTTCATGGATAATAAATTGATTTGAAATTTAATTTGAAAATCTGCACTACCTGCCGCGCCAACTCTCTCATTTGCCCTTTGCACACTTCGTTTTAAGATTTTAAAATGTTGACATTGTAAGAAGGACGGAACAATTTGAAAATTAATTTTGAAGATGGTAAAATTATGAAAAGAAGCAATTAAAAAATTCTTTATCGAGAAAATATCTCCCAACTCCGTTTAACAATAAAAATTTGTAAGTCGAAGAAATCGCGGTAAAGTATCTGATATTTCACGCCTTCGATCGAGATTTCACACACGAGAGTAGAACATAGTCTCGAACAGCAGCGCGGCGTCGTCGGACGCGCAAGATCGTCTGCGTCTTTTATTGTATCCGATCGTGTGCAAACGAGGACAAAGCAACGACGGAAGAAGACGCGGGAGAGTCACGACGGGGTAAGGCGGGTGTGAAAGGGGTCGAAAGGGGCGAAAAGCGGTAGGAAGCTATACGGAGGGGAGGAGAGCAAAAGGAGAAGGGAAGTGAGCGCGTACCTCACCTGGCATACCGGAAGAGTATCGCGACACATTTTGATCGAATTCTTCTCGAGGTCGAGGAATGCCGGTATCTCTCGTAGATATTATTACATATTTAGGCGGTACGCGGCTCTTTCTCTCTGTCTCTCTCCCTTCCTCCCTTTTCTCCTCGGAGGGGTAATACACTTAGAGAGACGAATTCGCTCTCTCTCTCTCTCTCCTATTCTCTCTCCTCTCTCTCTCCTAGCGCGGTACCGCGGGGCGTACATATCTGGCTCACTATACTTGCGCCACTGCTGTATCCTCATAGCTCTCTCGCTCTCCTCGCACAGACCTCGAAGGATCGCAGTTCTGCGCGATATCCTGCATATCTCGGCATACCGTCCCCGTCGTTTCCGACATTGTTCCCTCCGCTCGCCCCCGCACGACTCCCCGGCCCCGAACCCGGACGCGGAATAATCCCACTCGTTCGACGTCTACCGGGCCCGGCTTCCCGGCCGGATTCCAGTCGATTCTGGTACCGAGCTTGTGCAGGGTGAGAAGCTCCGGCATCGGGCATGATAATTGGATGCTTTTCCGTTCACCCTCCCTTCCACTCTGCGCCTTGCTGTTCCCGAAAAAGCGCGACAAAGAAACGCGTACAGAAACTTGTTGACAGAAACCTTGAAAAAGCACGTTACGCAGGTGCAAAATACTACAAGGAGAACTGACGCTGAGCAAACGATCTGTATTCTATGAAGATCCGCGAAAGTCGTTATATGATAAAAAAATATTTTCGTTCGATTATTAAGTAATAATTATTTTCTTACGTCTGTAATTTTTAACAGTGTTTACTATATAAAACAATCTATATAATCATCTAGATAAAGAAATAGCTTTTTCTTGTCTATTATTATAATGTATATTGCCTTCATCTTTATCTTAAATAAAAGAAGTGTTATCTTTCTCAAATTGTCTAAAATAATGTAAATAACAATGAGAGAATAAGAGAGAAATATTGTTCTTAGCATAAACCTCAAAGTTATCATTTATCCTAACAGGAGAATTTTTCAAAGTAATAACAACAGGATTGCATTTCGAAATATGCCAGTACTAAAAACCTATAGTTCATGTTGTGTATACTATATATTTTAATATACCATGAGATAAACAATATGAACATATTGTTTCCATATTCTAAATTGTTTTGCTGAATAGCAATATTATTTGAAAATTATCGAGGTAAAACTATCTTGATAGAGGAAAAGATGATACTATAGCCATTTATTTACATTTCAATAACTTTGTCAATAATCAATATTTTATAATTTATATTGAAACTTAACGATTATATTCATTAAAGCGTTTAATAGATTCAACACTCAAAGTTATGAAATATTTATTACTTATTTACGTTACTTATAAAAATGTGACGACAATGCATAATAGGTTGAAGAGGAACAGGGATAATAATATGATCACCTCGAAAATAAATTTAAAAAATTGGTTTGTTAAAAAAACACAATAATTTGTTATAAAATTATATATTTTTTAAAAATAAATTGTTAGAAAGTGCTACAATATAACTACAAAGTTTTAAGATAGAGGAAAAAGTGCTGACTTACTTCAATAGACAAACTACCAAAAGCAACAGTTTTTGCAAAACAAATTTTAGATTTTTAACGATAAAATGACTATAAACTGATTATTAAAAGTTTTTTTGATTAATTACGATTTATTTTAATGTTGTTTGACATTATTGTGACTCGTTGCTCTGCTTAAGTATGATCATCAGGTACATTTTATCCGAATACATTTTATCCATGTTTAACATTCTGTAAACAACAAAGATAAAATGATATTGCTAATGTTTCTGAACGCAGTCCTTTAAAATGACAATTGATTTATCGAAGAAATATTTCGATATAAAAATCTCGATAGTAACCATATTACGAGTACGAGCATGCTAAGGTGGCCATATTGACAAAATATTATATGCTATTGAATAATTTTATATAACTAAATATATGAATAAATAGAATAAAAAAAAACGCTTGACTGTACATACTTTAATGTGATAATACGTTTTTAAGTTTAAAAATTGAAAACAATGAGGAAGTATGTGTAATTAAATGTTAAAATGTATCTTGAAGAATGCTTAAAAGTAAATATATCTTATAACAATTGTCAATTATTGCATATTGGTATTTAGCGCAATTATGGAACGGCAGGTTACTAAACAAATAATTCCATAATTACTAACAATTCGTCACCTAATAACGGAAGTAACAAAATAGGGTGACCATAATACCATCTTCTCTTCTACAATTTTATTTTTTATCTAAATAAAGTTAAATTATCTTTATCTTTATCTTAAAAACATTTACATGTAATTTATCTTATCTTTATCTAAATAATTTTTAATTATCTAAACACATCATTGATTATTAATTATTAATTAAAATTATTTATAGTTTGTATTATATATAAACAATTAACAAACACATAAAAAGGAACGCACAATTAGAAAAATTATAGCAATATAAATTGTACAAAATTTGTTTATTTGACTGCTTCTTTATAATTTTTTACGAGTGTTTTTATAAAAAGAATGTTCCTGAAATATCTTTCCTTTCCTTTTTAAAGCTTTTCTTTATATGGAAACTAAATCGCAGCAAGCTCTCTAAGACGTTCAGTTCATAGAAATATCTCGTAACGCGAAAATAGAGCGATATTTGCAACAAACATTCTCTGAGTTATTGCAATGGGCCGTGTGTTCATCACGCGTGCACGTCGATAGCCCGGTAACGTCGAAATGCGTTAGTTGAATATTCAATGTCCAGTATCCCGGGGGACGACGACTATAAGCACTGAATTCTATTAGCAAACAGTCACGAGAACAATGGTGCGTCGTTGATGCGATTCCGTCGATATACAAGCGGCGAGTCGATGATCGAGCCCGATAAATGCCGGCCACCTTCCTTCGGCACATTTCACGGCGAACGTCCGTCCCGGGATACTATTCGCATATCTAAATCCCGTAGAACGTCCCTGTCCGTACAATTCCCAGGATTGTTGCCAATCCGTAGGACCACTTACTGCTACACTCCTTCATGCATGACCGGCCCTTAATTCGTCAAGAACGTCGTACGTGAGCTAACAATGTTAAATCCAAAACATTCGAAATGCGTGCTATATTCTTTAACCCTCAGCCTCATCATTATATGCTGAAGTCAAGTCTGACCTGAATATTTTGAGAAGTTTAAAAAGGACGTGCTATATTGCTAGTCAGTTTATTACTTCTTTTCAAATTCTAAATTTTATGTGTCTGTTTTCTTCATGGGAAATCTATTAATTGATACTTTTAATTGTTACAAGTTGTACGTTAACCTACCACGATTTTAATTAAGAATATATCAATATATATTTCAATCATCTCAGAATATATTTTCCTATTCTTTGAATTTTGTCTAGAATTATTTTTCTTTAAAAAAGTCGTCTGTTTCATAAAACGTAAAATTCTATGAAATATTTAGAAGCCTCGCCAAAGCAGACTACGGATGCCCGAAAGACATTTTGCGTTTGACAATCGAATAAAATTTGAAGATATCAGTCTCGAAGAATGTACGATAGTACGTCCGACATCGATGAAAATTTCTTCGACGCATTAACGCTGTTGCATTCGACTGAGCAAGACAGTGCAGAGAAGCTTTGTCGGATGCTGGACGCCTGCATCGAAAAAAAGCACGGTCCCGAAAAGACTTTAGCCGTCAGAATGCCAAAACGATTTTTGCAAAACGCTAACAAATCTGTTCTTCCGATACAAATTTCGAATGACTGTATAATGCAAGGACGTAACGCAATCAAATCCGAGATCTGGAACAGTGATCTTGAGATCATTTCTCTTCTTGAAGCTGACGAAGCGAAGAACATTGAGACGTCTGATATAAAAATGTTCGAGGTCGATTACGAAGAATGTTGTGAGGACGAAGAAGGCATTCCTAGGATCTCGATTCCTGACGAAGGATCCGCCGACGGGACTGTGTGCAAGGTTTTCTTCAATTAAACCCGGTCAGTTTATAATTTATAACTTAAACATGAAATCACGAGATTGATGTGACTGATTCGAAAGTAGCGTTGACTTAAATAAATTGTGACGCATATGTAAAATCGAAGATCTGTAATGGTGCGAAACTGGAACCTTTAATCTTGCTGGAGTACCAGGAGTGTCAAAAAAGCTTATCATCCATTGTGCCATCAACCTCCGATCATCGACGTTGACGTTTACGATCCAAGATTCGTGTGGCGGTGCAGACGGTGTCTCGAAATCCCATTGGTGACTCCTGGAAGGTCATGGGATTAAAATCATGGGAAAGGAGCCCGTGGGAAAAGTTCGAAGAAATAGCAATATGGTCAAAGAGAATGCAAATATTTTGGGATTGAGAATATCTGGGAAAAAGGCTAGTGATTTGTTAGAGAAGAATGGTAAAGTTTGGAAAAGACATTGACAAATACTTACCTTAAGAATTTTCTCTTGTTTTTCTAATTATATTCTGATATATTTTTTCTAAATTCAAATGTGTCGCACAAGAGATAAATAGATAGATAGATAGATAGATAGATAGATAGATAGATAGATAGATAGATAGATAGATAGAGAGACAATTATGTATACAGATATCTCTACTTTTTCTTAATTACAGAAATTGAAATGTTTAGTTTTGAAATAATAATAATTCTTAAATTATAACCAATTTCAAATTAAAAAATAATTTGTGTTATTCTTTTAATTTCAAGCACTGTTTATAACAGTTTTATTTTTTATATTTACAAGGGAAGAACTAGAAATAGAAACGCATTTTTGGAATATTATTTGCTACAAAAGATAGTCCTTTACAGAAAAATATTATTCTTGTATTAAGAAAAGAGATTATTACAATTTTTAGTGTTCTTTTTTAAAGCGGTATTCTATCTTCACGAATTTTTGCTCTGAACTAAAAACATTTAGGATATTGGTGTTCTAGATAGGCTTATTACTTCTTCATAAAAGTTTAATTTTTAATTATTATTAATATAAAATAGAAATATTATTTATAAATACAGCATGATTTTAAAAATCCTGTTTAATTAAACTACCTCAGGAATTGCATCCTTCATACTGATTTTAAACCAACGATCTAAGGTATATTCTAATCTATAGAGGAGGAGGAGATATTATGGCTGTGAATATTACGGTTTATACCCTTATCTTCATTATTAGGTGACACATTGTAACAATTGCTTATGGAATTACTCGTAGCCTGCCGTTTTTTTAGTGGCGTTAATATGCTAATACACAATAAATGACAATATATAAGGCATTTTTACTTTTGAGCATTTCGAAACTTTTTCAAAGTACATACAATTTAGCACTTAATTACACATATTTCCTTATTGTTTTTAAACTTGAACGTATTATTACACGAATGTATGTACACTCAAATGTTTTTTTGTTATTTAACATTTTATTCGGCTGTACACATTTTGAGTTATATAAAGTTAAACAATAACATGAGATATAGTTTCTTAAGTGAAGTTTTCATATCGAAATATTTCTTTGATAAATCGATTGTTACTCTAGAGAGTTGTGTTCAGAAACATTAGAAACATTATTTTATGTTTATTGTTAAACAAGAATAAAATGATAATAAATATTTCATTATTTTGAGTCTAGAATCTGTTAAACAATACTTTGATATATATAATCATTCAAATTTCAATATAAAATATTAATTATTAACAAAGTTAGTCAATAAAATGGAAATACGTGGGTGCCGTATTATTCTCTTCTCTATAAATGTAGTTATCGTTGGAACTAGACTAAATCATTCACCGCAATGTTGAACAAAATGGCGATTAACTAAAAATAAAGAAGAAAATTTTGCAAAATTTTTCAAACTTTTGCAAACTATAAAACACTTCAAGATATTTAAAAAAATCCTAGTTTCAATCATAGAAATAATGAGCGATATTGTAATTGGTTAATCAAAATATCGATGTTTTTGTCTAATGAATTGATTATTTTCATTTAGTGTTTTCTCGATTCGATTAATCAACGTCCAATTTTTACCCAACATATTGAGGATGAAAACTATTGCTATTTTGGCAAATCTTCGACATTTTACATTTTCCGAGAAACAGAAAAGAGAAAAACAAGAAAACGTTAATTTTATTACTTGTAACTTCATGTCATGTTAAAAAAATGACTTAGAAAAATCTCATTGCCGAATTCACGTTTTATTTCGTGTTTTATATTTCGATTTTATTATTTCCAAATAATCGATATATAATCGATTTTTTTCGTATAATTGATTTTTAAACATCGATGTTTTTAGTAATCGATTATTTCCACATCGATATTTTTTTAAACATCGTCCATTCTTAGCTACAAGTATTATTTCACTTTAAAGCAGAACTCAATAGTTAATTTCTAAGTAAAGCATGGGACAAGGTTGAAAAACATGGATTTGAAGAAACGCAGTTTTACAAAAGCATCGTTTGATCTATACGCTGCACTCTTTAAAACATGAAAACAATTACAAAACTGTTCGAATTTCATTAAATCGTTTTACAGGCTTATTTTTAATAGTATAAAGACTGAAAAATTGATTGAAAAAAATCGATTTTTTTACCCATTAAACTAAAATATTCTCTTAAATAATAATTATGACAGAAAAACAGTTAAAAAATTGGAAATTAAGTGAAAATGAAATTTAGGATTCCTGACAATAAATAAATTTTATTACTATCATGAATTGTTCGTCAACTTCTATACGTAACAGTTCATTTTAATTTATCGGTTTTTCTAATTTCACATTAGCGAATTTTTATACAAATTGACATTGGCATATTTTGTGTAATGAACACTCTTTGGCGAACGCATTTGTTGTCACTGGATAGTTAAACTAGATGTCAGCGTAACAGTGTGAATATCTAAGAGATATTCTGACTGCTCTTCACTATGGAAACTAAAAAAATCCATGTTTTGTATCTGCAATGTACTTGGTATGCTGAGATGGCATAAAACAGTGGCAAAACGTTCAGTCAATGAAGAACGAAGATGCAAAGGAAGAAAGGTTTATAAATTATATTAACCGAATTAACCTAATAATTGCGCCTTATTCTCATTAGCCGCTAATTTCTTTTTTATTTTTATTTTAACAATCTCAAGAGTATTTTTTTTATTTATTTTTATTTATTTTTATTATTATGTTGTCTGATGTTTGTCATACTCCACTTGGAACGTTCAAATTAAGACTCCCAAATTTTCTGGCATCTCCGACTGTTTTTTTTTTAAATTTACAATAAATATAATAATTTTGAAGTTATTTCATCAATTAACTACTTGACGGGATGCTAGATATACAAACATGATAAAAACGAAGTATTCTAAGTTCTAAGATTCTAAGATTACATTTATGTTTTGTATATTAAATGTTAAATCGAATCAATTTAAATATCAAAATCTTGAAAACATGAAAAACATCTTGCCATTAATGAGCTTTTACGTAAAAGTAGACTAGTCTATTTATTAGTTTATATTATAGTGACATTAAGTGCATGTGGATAAATGTTTCAATTAGCTTGTCCAGTTTGATCGAATCTTTTGATATAAAAAGGTTGATTATATGAAAAAAATATATATACAGATTCATCAATAGAAAATAACATTAGGTACTCTGTTATGCGATTCTCCATTATTTGTGAATTTTCATCAGTGATTCCAAATCGAACCGGAAAGAGTGTTTTTATATTTTCCATTATAGTTCAATACAGGTAAGAGATATGTCAAAATGATCTGAAGCAAAAATGAAGGGAATTAAATTATTTTTCCAACAGCACCTTGGGTTTTACAATCGGATTATAATTGATGCACCTTATAGAGAGCAAAAATTGCAAATAGGTTCGATTTACTCCTCTCCTATTATTTAAATTCTTGGCATGGAATTGCTGATGAGATAAACAGATAACCCAAGCAGAACAGGGAGTCATCATGACGTCAAAATGATGTCAAAATGACCGCAAAATGGTCATTAAAAGCCATTTTTCGATCAATTACGATTCATTTTGATGTCATTTTGACATGATTGTGACTTGTTGTTCTGCTTGGGTAATCTTGTTTATTAGACTGAAAATTATTACATTTTTTATTAAATATGAAAAAAGGAATTGAGGAATCATTCTGGCGGCTTTTAAAAATTCATTCTGTTGCTAATAATATGATGAACGAAAAACGCTAATTGATATAACGGACTGTTTATGCTAAAAATGATAATTCTGAGGGTTTCTTCCATGTACCCATATCACGTAATTCATTGGTAATTTTTTGGACTGGATATTTTTTTACTACTTCATATGGTCACATTAGAGAGCATTCTTTCCATCATTGTAATGTAATCTTTTATGTCAAAGGTAACTGTGATATTGTTTTTGTCAGCTCTGGTGAACAAGATTTCTGGATGTTTTCTCACGAACCTTTTCGTAATTTACAGCCATTCAGAAATCAGTCTATCATTTTTAAAACTGTCGATTCTTATTAGATAATCTACTAATAATATTAATAAACTGGTTTTCGAAAAAAATTTCTCACATACTCCTTGTTCCTTAAAACATTCTTTTTAATATTTATAAATTATATTCTATGAATTCTATTATTAATTTATTTTTATCGTTATCTATAATGGGTAGCCCAAAATAATCACCTAGCTGTAAGAGATAGTGAACTTCATCTGGTATACTAGCGTTATTATTAAGATTAAAAGAAGCTTATCATTTTATTTAATTTTTTTATATACTGAATTCATACATACATTACGACACACATTGAATTCAATTATATTATTTGAAAGCCACATTCAAGACCAAGTAGACTAAAATTAAAAAGTTAATATTTTACATACTTCTTAAAATTACGTAGAGTATATACGTGTAAAAATTACTACAAAACTAAAATTCAGTTTTAATAAAAACGCAGTGAGCATTAATGACGAATAACCATTCTACAATGTTTAAATAGAAATTTTAACGGTTGCTCTTAGAATTATATGACGCGAATTACAAAAGTAAAGTGTTATCTGTTTTGTAAAAAGTAATTTGTTAGTTATTTGTTACTAATTTTAAAAACTTATTTTAATTTTCTTTTATATATAAATATAGAATTAAATCTAATTTATATATACACTCGACCACAAAATTAAAGGATAACCTATTCTCCCAAAAATAGGCGAAATTCAAGAGAGTGTAACTTTGTCAAAAATAATCGTAAAAAAATGT
>QKQZ01052513.1:0-21664 GCA_003595255.1 Solenopsis fugax
TATATATATTATTAGCATACATCTTTTTTATAACCTCTAAATTAAAAAATGTTAATCTAGCCTTATTATGAAATGTATTTTATTAATACGCTTGCTTAATTCTGTTTTGTTAATTGAATATTCTACTTTTCCATTAGATCTAAGTTATATTATAAGCAAAATCTAAGTTTTTTCAATTATACGCCAGTCCGTTGACTTAAGCTTATTATTTTCTTCGTAGCTTGTTTAAATAAACTTTTAACACGAGGAAGCTATCTCGGGTTACTCAGCGGATATTATAGAAACTAAACGTTTACATTTAATTTTCAAAGATAACCCCGGCTGCTTCGGATAAAAGTGAATATACACGTGACTCGATTAAACTTTCGTGAGTTTTAATCCTCAGCTTAAGAAGAAGCTGGGTACACTATGTATGCTTATTCTAGGAACTGCATCGCGTTGCGTAATTACGAAATGCTATATAAGTGCAATATATTTAACAAATTGCGTTAATATTAAAGGAGATAATATATTTGTATACATAACTTACATATTTATCTCAGCTTTGATTATATCTTATTATATTATATTATTGCTTTTGGTGGTGCTATTAAAAATATTGAAAAATACAAATTACACATATAGAGACTCACAGCGATTCTGTGTTAAACTTTGACATTGTTTTTACATTGTTAATATAAGATTGCTTTCACTATTTAATTAAACCTACGTTTGTGGAACATTCAAAAATTGGAACACAGTGTAGCCGCACATAATCCCATGTGACGTAATAAATTTGCGAGATACACAATATAATGGGGTCTTGAATCCTCTTCATATCGAAACGCAGATAAAGCTCATGCTAAGTAAACCTCGAGTGAACAAACAAAGGGTCTCGATTGCCATGATAAACCGCGGGCCAGAGTGCTATGATAACATTATTTATCGCTCAGATTACGTAATGCCTGCTCTCGTAAATTACACGCCAAGATTTCGAACGTGCCCGTCTTGGCTACTCTTGACCCGCGTTTCGCTTTTCTCACGTTACCCTTCCTTCTACTCGAACCCGTTTTTCACTCAGCCCTTCTCTCTTTCTCTTGCCTTCTTCCTCTCGCCATTCAACAAATTGCTGGCGCACCTCTCGGGATTTATCGTTTTTCCACTAGATGCTGCTTTATTTATTCCACATTCTCCGCGTATCAGGAAGGGATGTGCAGGTGCGCTGAAATATCTCTGGATATATACTGCAAGGGGGAAAAAAGAGAGGAAGACAGGTGCGCTCAAAACAGCGACGAAAGAAAAATACGATGATACGAAGGGACGAGAAAAATGACAGTCAAAAAATGACGATGAAAGAGACGAGATAAGGGCGCGAAAGTACTAGCGCGTGCAGGGGGGTGGGCTGTCACGGCCCTTCGGGATGCAGATTTCGCCGAGAAGATCGCGGTATTTGTAGGCGACAGCCACTAAAACGCCTCTCATCCCTTTCGACCGTTTCGTGCCATTCTCCGTTTTTGCGAGGGCGATGCATCACGTCGAAATTTACGCCCAAAATCCGCCATCCGCTCACTGATGTCACCGAGGAAAATCTCATACCGAAAATATCAAATATGTGTATTTCTTATTCTTTTTTTTAAAACACTTTACGCACTATTATATTTCTAAACGTTCGCGCAAATCAATGGTTATATTAAACATTTCACGCTTTATCACCTGGAGCATTTTTATACTATTTAACATACGTCGCTAAAAAAGCAAATATAATAGAGATACGACACGTTTCTTGGAATCGTAGTCTCATATATAGACTTCTGAAATCATATCTCTCCAACACAAGAATCTCTGTCTTCCAAAATTGCATCAGAAAGTTAGAATATTTCAAGTAAAAACAGAACAACAAAAGTTTTTTTTAAAGATGAAGCCTTGCTGTATGCAACAGCAAGATAGAAATCTTGTTTTCATTTTTCTATAAAAACAGAAAACTTTTAATTTTGTAAAAAAGAATATAAAAATATTACGTATCACAATTATAGACACATAAAAGTGTTGCGTTAATTACATAGATTGTACTGGATGATGAATATTTCAATACGTTTGCGCTTAATTTTACAATAAAAAAACATAATAAAGAACGGACAGGTATCTCGTTTGATATTTATCAAAATAAATGTATCCGCATATTTTCATCATGCCGTGATGAATAAAAATGAAGGTTTTTGCACACAGTGCGCTCGTTATATCCTAACTGGAATACGTTGATTAATATTTCTTGTAGTGCGGAGCGATAATTAGCATTGTACTGGCTACCATATTCTGAAAGTTATACACAAAGCACGTCAAAGCGAAATTATATATTAATTTCGGCGCTGTAATTGGCGGTTACATAGATATTCACAACGCGGTTACATTGGCTTTTATGTTTTTTCATTCATTGTCGACGGTCCATTATTATGTAGAACAAAAAGATATAGCGACATAGATAAAATAATATTTTTTTTCAAAATTTCTTCTAAATACACAATCTCGAATTATAAATCAGAATTTCCCCAAAAAAAGGATTTTAAAATAAATTGCAGTAAAAAACATAAAAGAACAAAAAATAATTAACAAAGGAAGAATCTCGTATATCTTCCATTTCAATATAAAATTATATAGTAAGTCCAACATAAATTTCAAACTTATTGTATACAGAAAGTGTATAATAATATCTACATAATATTCACGATATAAATTATATTTAAAAAATTAGCATGTATATTATATATTCGTATATATTTATATATGTATCATTATTAGCTTTAATAATCTTTTTTTAATACTGCTTTATGTTTAACTAAAACTCTGAATTTTTTTATCATTCTTGCCATTTGATAATTAATCAAGAATTTTCCTTTTCTTTCTCTTATTATATATAAAGATTTTAAAGAAATTGAAGACGTGAGAGAGACACGCAATTGATCTTTCCTTGAAAATGCGCGCACGCGTTTTTCGCCGATTCCTCAAGTGCAGTCATGTCTATTAAGCTGCAGTCGATCGTTTGACATAAGCTCGCGTCGCCGGTTTACGGATGAGACTTAACATTGATTAATGCCGCGCCGGGGTGGCGCTGCTTTAATCCGCTTTGCTAAATTATCGCCATTAACAAATTGCTTGGCCCGAGCAACTCTACGGCACGGTGCTTGACAAGAGCGAGAGTGTGCGAAGTCGAGATCCCTGCAAGCAGAAGGGAGGCATCCCTGCAGGATGCGCCCGCGGCAGGACAGGTATTTACGGGCGAAGGACGTGCGAACTGGTCCAGGACTCGGCTTTGCCAACGACTTGGCAGAATCTGAAACGAGATCAAACAGTAGGTGGGATTACGAGGTTTCCCCACTTATCGAAGTCACTACGATACTCGTTACACGATATATTGCGACGTATAAATCATATTGAATTCAAAATTTTTAAATTTCGCGTTTAGTTTCTCTTGCTTAGTAAAGTCTAAGATTTTCATCGTATTGAACTTGATCTTCAGTAATCAATGCCACGATAATATAGTAGAGAAATGAGAGAAAAGAATAGCGAAGGAAACCAAGCGAAAACCAACAGAGTATTATTTTTCCTGTGATTCGAAGCGATTTTGTTACTAGCAAATCGCATTGATAAAAAAAGTCGCAAAACAAATCTCCTTTTTCTCATTTTATATCGCATTTCGCGTGCCATTTAATCAAGCGTATCACATTCGGCTTCATTTACAGAAACGATAATACAGAGTGATGAGTATTAATTTTCCGATAATGACTTTTGAAATTTCCACTTTATTCGAACAATTCTCGCGACTAAACGTCAAAAATATTAATTTCGACTTTAACGCGATCGCGTATTCCCTCGACGTGTGTAAAATCGCGTAACCGATTCCGTACCTATAGTTATCGCCATAATTTTCGCCTGTAAAACGGGACACTCTTAAATTTTAAAACTTAACGTTATATGGACTACGGTATGAATGGGAAATGACAATAATTTACCTTTGTAATATACGTCGAACAATTCACGGCAAAGCGCATATAACGTTAACTATGTGACTCGTAGAGCGATACGCGTGAAGACAATCGTCGCCGTGTGAAACAGGCGTAAAGCCCGGCGTGCGTGCGTGCGTACCTACGTACGCGTGCATTAAGCGCAGCTGACACGGAACACAATGTCAGGAATGTACAGTACGCACACACTCACACTGTCATACATATGCACATACATGGTGTTTCATTAAACGATATACTAGATCGAATTTCCAAACTGAGAAGTTTGCATTACGGGAATTCCACAAGAGGGAACGCTGTAGGTATTTAATAAATAAATATCAATGGTTTCTATGATATCACTGTAATCTTATAAACTGGAGATTTTAATGACTTTACTTTAACAGAGAGTTTTAATTTCTAATTTAAATTGCCAGAAGCTCAAAACTGCTGTTTTGAGTTCTTGAGTGATTTCGCAAGCTCTCATTTTTTTTTCTCGAATTTTTTTCTCTCAATTCCTTTAGTCTTCCAGACATTGGCATTCTTCTTTTCGTTTGTGCCGTTCTATGATTCGCTTATTGTCCTTCCTAATGGCGCTTTCATCCTCTACGCCCCTCGAACGAGCACAATCGTTTAATCGAGCACGCGAGTAGATTCTTCAAATCGAGCATATATCAAAGATCATTCGTGCCAGGTATACGTGCCGCGTATGGGCGCGCGTGCAGACGACAGATTCGATTTCCGTCTTATCTGCGCAAAAGAAACGCATATTCTACATAAATTTACCTCTTTTCTTTCGTTAAAGACTACGGCCGTCGAGGAATTGCGCTACATTCTTTAAAATCGATCCTATTTGAGTTCGTGTAAACACTTTTAATGTCGCAATGATAATTACACGTTAATTGACACTGTTTACGTTTTATAACGATAATTCTAGAATCTAGAACGGAAATCAGAATCGAGAACGATGGGGAATGCCTACGTTCTGTGAAGCGTTCGCCAAGTGAGAGAATATTTAAGCGTTATTTGATCACACGGATCAAGTTACTTCTCCATGAAAGCCAGACTCTCGACGAAGGGTTGAGGGACAAGCGGCTGAGAGAGAATCGGACGGAAGCGATAGCGAGCGAACGAGCGGAAGAGAACCGGAAGTTGCGCTCGCGCGCGCGCCCGCGCGTACGGGACGAACTTCGAGGGAGATAAAGTTATCACGAGCGAGAGACTTATCTGATATGAACAAATGGAAAAAGCCGAAAGGGTCCCCACGGGAAACTTCGCGCGCGCGTGCAATCGTGTTTGTGTGCCTCGCGAAAAACGATGGAATTTCACGAAGAAACTGTTTGTACATGACTCGGCTGGCAATGGAAACGCCCGCTCGCCCGTGAGGGCGGAAACAAATAGACGAGTAAAAGAGATTTGCGGAAGGATTTTTCTATAAAAGCGGATGAAGGGCGGTAATAAATGTATAATAATAATCACGCATACGTACAATACATAATAATGATGATGATAATAATGTTCTTAGAAATTACCAGAATTTTATTGGACGTTATCTTTCATCTTCATATTTTAATTTTTTTATATTTACCTTGTCCTATATTTGCATTGAATATTTTGTATTTGGATCTACTTAGTTCCATGTCAAGTGCAATTATTGTTTCTTTGTCAGTTCTGTTTAAAAAGTAATTTTATCATAATAAAAAAAGGTCAAATATAGCGAGCAGACACCGATGTTATTTATATATAATTAATAGTTTATTTAATTACAGGACGTTTCGGTTTAACTTAACCATCTTCAGCCAAAATTTACAATTCTCTTTACCTTTATATAATCAATATAAAATTGAACAGAATTTGCCCCTGCATTATTTGAATGATATAATCGATATAAGATTGAACTGACGTGACGAATGACGTATGGTTCATGAAAGATATACCTGAAGTAAAATAAAATAAATAATAAATTAAACATAAAACGTACACAGAAGAAAAAATTAGTATTAAATCAAGATTCATTGTTTCATATATAAACAAGATTATAAAATCTTTTTGGAAGAAATTATAATCTTGAACAGACATAATCTGCTTATATAAAGAGAAAAATTTTCTTCACGTAAACAAATTATGTCTGCTTAAGATTATAAATTCTTCCAAGAAAATTTTATATTCTTGCTTATATATAAAATAATGAATTCTTGATTCGATACTAATTTTTTTTCTGTGTAATAAGCCACATCACAGGTTCGACACAATAAATATAATACACAATATTAAAATTATTGCTTGTGCTAGGTCGAGCTAGATATTGATATTGTTTCTAATTTAAAAAATAATGTTCAATTATTTTTAATAGAAATTTATTTCCAAGTCTATCATTATCAATTATCTCAATTCATGACGAAAGAAATTGCAGGTAAATAATGTTCCCAGTAATTCACCTTCGTTCGTAACATGACAGCAATCTGATTACGTAAGAATTTACCTTTGAAAACAACTGCTCGAGAGAATATTTGCGTAATCCTTGGCGGCTGATTGAACCCGAAGCGCTCCGTAGAGCAGAATTTCAGGCTCTCTAAGTGCCTTCTTGATTTACACAATCACTTGGCTCCGCCGCTCTGTGCCTCTACCAGCAATCTTCCCTTCCGCCCTATCTTGACCCATAATCCATTCCCTCGAGTGCCGGCCACCTCAAACTTCTCCTAGGATCGCTGTTCGTTTGCCCATGCACTTTAGGCATGCCCGCTCATCTTGCTCGCTCCTATCCAGTTAGCAGGCCAGGCGTTTTTTCATGCCGTTAAAGCCTACAGCGCAAAGTTGCGCGAACACGTCCGCCGGTTTATCTGCAATTATGCGTTTGCAGACTCACGTGTTCTCTCGTTCTCTCGCGAACCGATTCAACAGAACTTGCGAACGAATATTGATGAAATCCTTCAGCTCAGTTATCTCTCATCGTAGCAAAAAAAACTTTCAACTTCTTAGAAAGAAAAACCCGGTAGGATGAAGGATTGTATTTTTACATAAAAACAAGCAATATGTTTTTTTGTTGTATTTTTATTGTAAAAACAGCTTTATTGAAAAATATTTGTAAAAACTTAAAACATCTGTAAAATAACATCACAATATGTGATTCACGTTCCATTTTGATGAAAAAAGAATTAGATTAATTCAATTGAAAAATATTTCGATTACTCTACAGCGATTTGGCTATTCAGAGTTACAAATGTGTTCTTACGTCATGAACGCTTTACTTTTTCCGTTCATAAAGGGTGCCATAAGCAGCTTTGCAGAAAGGAATAAGCGTGAAAATTTCAGACGTGGTTCATTCTTGAACTTCCCCTAAGTAAGGATAATATTGCCTTTAAGGATTCTTATCACGAGATTCTCTCTTATTGGAATTGTATAAAAAGATATAACGAGCTATGTAAAATTACAGAGTTTTTCTCAGGTAGCAAACTGATGTTATTTGTCATCCTTTAACGTCAAAATATCGTCAAAGACGGCATTTTGACATTGAAATACGTCAGCTTGCTGTTTGAGTTATACCCAAAGAGATATTTTAGAAAAAAATTCATGCAGAAAGAGAAAATATTCGCATAAACAATACGTAATAGTTGCAATATAATATTGCAATTTCTCTGATAAAAACTTAAAAATTAAGCTTGTCGAATATAATATTCTTAATCTCGTGAAAAGTGTAATTTTTGTTTTTAAATATTTCTATCAGAATTATGTGGATATTGCATTATTACAATACATTAATTATGGAATACGAAGTATGCAATATCGATTAAACATGCATCCAATCAAGAAACTATAAACAATTTAGGTATATTAGTAATTCCATATGCATTAGATTAATTGCAATTTTACAATTATTAATATTATTAGAGATATTTATGTAGTAATATACAATTATTGTGTAAATGTCAAACTAACAATAAGATAAAAGAGATAATTAACTCCATTTATTTTTAAAAAAATCTTAAATTCCTCAAGCAAATTATTTTAACTTTCCGTTAGGTATAATTATTTTAACATTCTTCTGTTACCGCAAAAAATCTCATTGTAGTAAATTTAATTAGACTACTGACAATGAGATACTTTTATACAATTCTACATTATTAAATACAATAATAACGTTGTTATAAAACATAACTGCGAATTCCCGAATCTCGATGCATTCATAATTTCAAGCTCTCCCTCTGACCTATGGAATCGCTGTTTTAAACTCGAGCACTCCTCGCGCGCAACTTTACTTTCTGTATCCGTTAAGCGGCGAAGTTAAACCCTCGAACAGCCCTTTTAAATCCTATGACTTGTGACAACTTGTAAAATGAAGTCGAGAAGAAAAGGAGACAGAATGACGACAACGTTGCAAAAGAAACAAATTCCCAACGCCGAACTTATTAAGCGAGCGTTGTCGGCAAGCGTTGAATTCCTGCTGTCACTTTTTAATGACAACGTAATAACATCGTTAAAAATCAGTCGTTAATTATGCAGTCACACGAACGGGGAGATGGAAAATTCGAAAACAAAATTCCTTTGCGAATGTTTGACGGTTGCAAAATTAATATCGCTGTTTCATCTCGACAGTTGCATAAATTTAATTTATAATTTTTTATTATATGCAGCCGGTGTTCGCTGCCGCGAAAAAGCAAATGTAAATTAATGTATTACAAAATTTTTTTAAGTAACAAGATAAACTTTTTTTTTATTTTTGTATTCGGCTTTAATTATCGGCGCGAATCTAAAAACTTCTAAAAATGAACGTGTAATGATATATTTGAATACAATACGTCCTTAATTACAATCATATGAATATCGATATCCATTAGTACGCTCATTGGAAATATCAGATTTATATTACAAGTTAATGGGATCTATTTTGGATGAAATTTTAACATACTGCTGTGTAATAATTGAAGGAACGTACAAATAATGGTTTATATCACATTTAATAAGATAAAACACATTTATAGTACTTTATCGACTTTAATGTTCAGTTAGCCAACACAGTAGCACGATCTAGTGTACAGGCCATTTATTCATAGATTAACTTCATTAAACCCTATTACACTCCTAAATTAATATATGTACTTATGCTACAATACGAAATTATTCATAATCTGTATAATTTCGTATAGTATAACAAAATCATTCTTTGAATGTAATGAGAAAAATTGAATGGGTATAAATATCCAGTCTTTATATTTAGAATCATTAATTTGAAGGAACACTTAAAAAGAAAGAAGTAACCAAATTAATCGTCCACGAGGAGTCAAAAGAGATGAAGACCGAGTCTCAACGACGAAAATGCCTCCTTTCGATGAGCTGCCGAGGAAAATGAGCAGGACGATGCGAAAGTGGCGAGAAGAGGTGTGTCGAAGAGTCGCTCGTTGAATAATATGAGAGGGAATAAAGAAAAGAGGGTGTCGGAGACGCCTAACGAGCACGCGTCTAAGGATACGAATTCGGCCAGAGATTAAAATCGAGAAAAAAGGAACCGCGAGAAAACAAGGACGAGGGAGGAAGGGAGGCCACGTAGAACTGGCGCGTCTTAAAATTTTAATTTCGAGGGATTACACGGTACCCATTCTCCCGTGCTCCTCGCATCGTAGAGGTAAGATTCGTAATCCTGTCGCGCGCATGAGAGGATTCTCGGCCCGACCTACTTTTCCTCGACATCTCGTAGATCGAAATGTACTGTAACGCGAATGGAAAAGCACAAAGCTGTTTTTTTTTTCCAGAATCTATTATCTTTGCTATTTTGCGGGATACTAGTAACAATACAAACAATCCGATTGCAACTGTAGTGTTTTTCAAAGTATACATGCGCCAACAAAGCTGAATTCTCTTTTTATTTTTACACGTTTTATAATATTCAAGATGATGGTTTTGTATTCCCCTCATATTTTTTTTTATTTATAGAGGAAAAAGCTTCCATTTTTTCAGAATAAACGAGAAACGGTTTTATTACAGATAATTTTATCCATGGCAATGCAAAACCTCTTATTGCGTCGAATAAGATACAATTTCTTACAACAAATACGATACAATACTTTTTCTAACAAAAAGATTTAGATAAAACGAAGGAAACGGAACTTAAGGAAAGGATTAAATGGCTCGTACACTCCTTTCTCTTTTGTCGTTTCTACATTTCTCTTAAACGCTCAACTTCTGAAACATTTTGTACACAACTCTGAAGAATTCTTCTTGGATTCTGCGCTTTTGCTTTTTCAGCGTGCGCCAAAAAATGAGCAAAGGGCGATCGTTAATTAGACGCCACTTTTTGTTTCGCCGAAAGATAAAAGGTCGCGGGCTTAAAAGGGAAGAGAAAACAAATGATACTCTTACAGAAAGGTGTCGACTTCTTCCTTTTTTTGCTCGTGCCTCGCTAACAGCCACCAGACGGTAATTAACCACTGTAATAGGATTAAAAAGCTGCATAATAGCACCGGATGACTTCCGGTATCGTCCGTGGCATCGCGAAGCGATGGGTTTTAAAGACGGGGAAGTTCCGTGCAGCAGCAGAGCCGTTTGCTACTCGCGATATCAAGGTTAAATACGGATTACGGGGATATACGGGGTTGAATGGGATTCTCGTGCGAAATATATATTCACGGACGGCATCTGCAGAATATTTATCATCATTATGGTATAATATCCATATCGAAACCGAAACAAAAGCATTAACAAGATGCATAGGAACATAAATAACGTAAATTCGTGAGCATTGCTGGTTAAAATGTTTGTTATGTCGTATTTTATACTCGTACGACGCATTATATTATAAAAATAAATAGCAATAAGAATTGCACTGTATTTCGTCACATTCTTATGATAGATTATATTAAGAGAGAAAAAGTGATTGTTTTCTTTTATTAATTTTCGTAATTTTTTATTTAATCAATATTAATGCATTTGTAACATACTAGAGAATGTCATATACATGCAATTATTATTGCTTACTATTTTATTATTATGTTATATTATTTAATATATTATTTTTAAAAAAATGTATAATATATGTATATATTTATTTATTTAAAGATTTATTAATGTTTTATAATGCGCAAAGCGATAGTGTGCAGGCAACTAGAAAGAGAAACATTTCGATTATGACTACTATACTGCGAGAACAGCACGATTAATTCGTCGAATTTACCCGTGAATGTAGCGAAATCTATTTTGCGAAACATAATTTATTTCGCGGGATATGCCGCGCGTGTCTCGTCTGTGGCATAATTGCATTCTGAAACATCACAACGCCACACGAGTGAAAGTAATACAATAACGCGCATTAGTTCTAGATATGTGCAATTTTGTCGCTGCTTTCTGCTACCGAAAAAGTCGACATTTCTCTTCGCTAAATTATCCATATTTCGTGAAACAAAGCACCATAAACGTGAAGTAATAATACTTTTCCATTTTTGTACAAATTGATGTTACCTTTTTAATCTGTAATATCAATGCGATATACTTTATACAATTTTCTCATGATGCAGGAATGACGCAATGATTAAAATTAATTTATGGACATTTTTTATAAAATGATGAATATTCCATACGTTATATTTATAAGAGAAAAGCTCAACGTTCATGATTGCAAAGGTAAACGGTGCAAATTGTGCAACAGCCGTCCTTGGACGCACTGTCTTCGCATCCTCCTGCATAGGAAAGAGCAGCTTAACAGTAGCAAAAAGTAACGCAAAGCTGTTTAAACCTTCGGGAACGCACTTTGTCTCCCATTCGTATTCGAAGTCCATTGTTTTACCTCTCGTGACCCCACATATTGTCTTCGGGAAATCCTCCTCGAATGAAAGAAGCGTCCCTCTCGTCACTTCCCTTCACAGTTCACGGTGATGCGCCTCCAGAGATTTGCGATAAGCGCATCAAGTCCTCTCTCGAGGTGCATTCCTGAAGGACATTCGAAAAGCGAGGAGCGAACGTGCGAAACGGAATTAACATTGAGCCGCTTATTTCACAAATGGTCTCCTGAAAATTCAAACATTGCGAATTTCAACAAAATTGGCGTTACTAAATAATAACAATCAAATAATAATCGAATGAATCAGTTAATGTAGATACCATGAAATATTACTGATTAAAAAATATCTACCATAAATTTAAAAAAATTTCATAAAGATATTTCCTGATGTCATCTTATTGTTTCAAAAGTTTTAAACTACTTTATAATAATAATATAAATTGATGGTAACACTAATTAATCGTTAAATTATTTCTAGTATTATATTTTAATATTATATTTTATAACATTATATTTAAAAATTGGAGATATTCGACGTTAATGTAATACATACAAATTGAAATAAGAACGCCTTCTACGGTCAAGCTGGATTTTAGTGCTTTTTATAAATTTTACTTGTGTGATTTTTATATACCTTTTTTCAAATTCAACCAAATTATATTTTAAGTTAAATCTATACGAAGTATTCAGTAACAATTCGCGATTTTTGATATTTTCAGCTTTTGAAATGCAATATTATATTAATTAAACTCATAATTGAATTTCAAATTCGCGATCCACAAAACTACAGATATTGCTTAGCGACGAGTGGCGGATTCAATCGAGAATCCTAAATATTTCTGCGAGTAGACATACAGAGTTGTAACGCATCTCCAGCAATTGAGTGTCAACATCCGGGAACAATAACTATAATTTGTTGAGAAAGAGCAGCTCACGTCCCACAGAGGCTTGCTCCGATTTCAGTCTTTCTCTAGTTTGTTAAATCCTAACTCTCTCTCCTTCCCTTCTCTCTTTTCGGCTTTCATCCAACGGACTTTAACAGGCTCGCTCGCGAGAGCTTAATCTCCAGAGCTTACGAGAAACAGTAGCTTGCGATTCCTCATATCCACTTGCTGAAAAAATTTATCCTTTTTACCTTATATCAAAGTTAAACATAAATTCTTTTATATTATGATTATTTTATATTATAATTAATCATAAATTCTTGAAATAATTTTATTTTAATACAGAAACACAAAAAGGCACATTTATATAACGTACCCAAAAGTAAGAAGTTTTTTTTAATTCTTATCTACGTTTCACCATATCCGGCAAACCGATACTTTATTTAAAATCTACACGAAATTTATAAAGAACATTTTATTCTCAGTGTGCTTTTTGAAAAAAAAAGAAAGTAAAATCCAAAGGAATCCATTGAAAACGTCCGAAGAAAGAGAAATGCCGACTGTGAACTTTCACGCACGAATGATCGAGGGCTTTTACCGAAAGTCGGCCGAATGTCCCTTTTTCCAGCTGGCTGCTGCAAGCTCTCCTCGCAGGAAAGCTGCGCGAATTTTGCGCAAACGTGCTCGTGCACTAATGCTGATTTACTGTTTGAAATGTTTCTATCTGACGATATGTAACAATCGTAACAAACGGAACTTCAAGAACTTGATAATTAAAATAAGTCTGATGAATTGATAATTGACAGCTAAACTCTTTCTTTATTCCTCATTTAATATTACTTAGATTTTTACCTTCACAGAATTTTACTTACAAAGAGAGATACATCGCTAAAATGTTTAATTTGACAAGCATAATAAATTAACAGTATAAATTTGAATTTAAAACTAAAAATTTAATTATTAAAATATAAATTTGATAAATAATTAAAATATATACATGTATTGTAATTTAGTTAAAGAAGCTCGATTCTAATAGTTATAGAATCTTTTGTTGATTTAATGTATTGAATTACATATAAAATACGACATAGAGTAATGTAAACTCTACAACTTTTCGGGGCGTGAAAGCTGGAGCATAAAGGATTGAGCTTCGAAGGATCATTTTGAAGTTCGCGACATTCGTATCTCACGAGTAATTTACATGTAAGCTTGAAAGCTCGGGAATCGTAAGACGATTGTTCTGATGGAGAACATTAGGCGAAATTTTAACTTGTCGCCGGTAATACTGAACGCACGCAAGATAATCACGACTACAGTATTTACGAGCGAAACAATGCCGCTTAATTTTCGATGTTAGCACACTCGATTGATGCAAGTTCATCTCCTGTAAGTGGATTTGTGTTACATTACTTGAATTGCAGATTGTTAAGCATTGCAAAAGCTTAATCCTTAAATGCACACATACATACACATACGCCTATATATACGTAAACATATATAGGAAACCTTGTAATGTAACATTCAAATTCCAAAAAAAATAACTGATGGGTAAACGGAAAATACTTCATCATAACTTCATCTTAACGCAATATTGAATAATATTTTATTAAAAGCACTAAGATCCAGCTTGACCGTACAAGGCGTTCTCATTTCAATTTGTAAATATTTTATATGTTGACGAATTTAAAGCCACGTATGAAATTTTGATCGAGGAGAAAGATTAACTTCAAACATTCAGGAAATTCTTCAAAAGGGCATTCCATAGGTGAGGCAAAGGTAGGGACATCCAATACATCCCGTACACGATAATATTCGTAGACAAAGAGCGTAACCGTAGACTCTGACGGGCGCAGCCGAATTCTCGGTTAGCGAGGGTGGTTTCAAGACATAACGAGGCCGCGACAAAGTGAAGAACTTCCTCTCCTCACCATCGGATCGGACTTCGACGGATCCTTTGAACTTTATGCCATCTCCGTTTGCAAGCGGTTTACGTGCGCCAATACGAAGGAAATCTTCTTGCGGAGTCGCGTCGTCGGCGCCTTCATACGCTCATTAGACGTCCATTATATTGGAAGGGATACGCGTTACTTTGACGGAACTTGATAGACTTTATCGTGACCAAATATAAATTGAACGCGAACCTGCCAATGAAGTCGCATTATAATTAATGAAGATAGCCGCGCGACTTTACAAGATGCAATGACGTTTTCTAGAAACTCACAGTCTTAGAGACCTCCGTTGAACATACACTGAAAAATAATAACTAAGAAAAAAAAGTGAAATAGTATCAATTAAATATTTTGTCAATATAACCAAAAATAATTTTACTAAATGTTTAGTAAGTATTATCAAATCTGGTATAAATTACTAAATATTTAAAAAAGTAAAATTATTTTTGGTTATATTGACCAAATATTTAATTGATACTATTTCACTATACATTTGGTATAACCAGTCTTTTTTTCAGTGTAATACGAGTCTAAAACATAATAAAACAACGCACATAATATATGTTTATACAATTTAATTAATTTAGTTAATACAATTTATTTAATTAATTTAGTTAATATATGTTTTATATTTGCTAATTGTTTGATGATTTTAATTGCATTATTGCTAAAAGAAAATAATAATAGAAAAAATAATAAAAGCGAATTTGAACTATTTCTATTAATTTGTTGTATCGATATGTTTTTTTTCAAATCAAGATAAGATTTCTTTCGAAGTAATTTAGAAAGATTTTAGTAGTCTACGGGAAAGCGTGTAAGAGAGTCAGTTTCAAGGAAACGTCGCCGTTGCCTCGGTTCTATAGCAAATGTTTGATATGCGAAGGTCTTGCGAGTAAGCCGCAAGCTCTTGTCGACGGTAATCACAGGACCTGCGCTTTACGGCGTAGTAGCGCGGCCATGTACATAGTGTCCGACCACAGAACTGCTTGTATCACTTGTTGGTAGGTCTTGCCACCAAACTACCTGCACGAGAGAACGCGGAAGTACGAAGTACGAACTCGCGAGACGTTGATGAATCAATTCAATGCCGTGGCACCGAGGACGTACGCAGCTTGAACTTCGCAAAATCGAAGCAAGATAACGTCCTCGAAATAGTAGAATAATAGCTGCCCGTTGCTAGTATTCTTGAGAGCTATTGTAATGGACTTGATTAATCTCTTTCTGCCTGCACTGTGAGAAAAAATTGTAGTAGTGACAACTATAAGGGGACAACCAGTGTCCCCACCAAAATAGTTGTAATTACTTTATTATATACTATACTACAACTATTTTTTATTAGTTCTCTTAACCATTAATTTAGCTGCAATAACTATAATATAATTCACTTAACTATATATTATAATTATATTAACAAAATTTGTATGGTTGTCCCCTTATAGTTGCCACCACTACAATTTTTTCTCTCTGTGTGTCGATATTAATTAGTTTTAATTGAAGAGTATAAGCATATTATATCAACTTATCTAAATATGCATGTTATATCAAGAAGTTTACAATAATATTATCACGTGCAAATATCAAATGATTATTGTGATTCTGCTATTTATTATTTATTTTATCATTATCTAAAAACATTTTTTATATAAATTTCTTCAAGAATTTAATTCTCAAAATTCTTTGAATCGAATATCAAGTGCTATTATTTTTATAAAAATCAGCCTGATAAATATGATCATCAATGAGGAAAATCTCGTCTATTTTATTTAAGCACATCCAAATATAAAGAATATAAAAGATAAAGAGATGTAAAAAAAATTATAAAGAATATAAAATACAAAAAATATAGAACAAAGTCGGACAAATAGACAAAAGAATTGATGAAAAGTTCAATTATCAAAACCAACAAAAAAACGAAGCATTCCAGATCTCGTTTTCATCTGACCTTTTCTCTCACCCCACTAATTCTTTCACCTCTAGATTTTTTTCAACAACTTTGCCCAGCCCAAGAGACATTGCAATGAGGGTGTTTTATGTTGCTTTTGCGGTCCTCCAGGGTCGCATACCGACGCGAAATATCGTTGAGTCTTGCATGAAAATAACAAAAATCAACACTTCTCCAAAATGAGCGCCGCGTAACGAAGACTTGAATCTTTTAAGTGAGATTATCAAAACACCTTTTAATGAATCATCCGACGTAAAAATACAATGATGAAATTTTTTGCGAATGATAAAAATGATGATAATTTTTAGATGAAACTCGCAAATGCAATCTGTCTTTGTAAGCGAAAGGTTTTTTATTTTACGCTTCTTAAACACATTTTTGCGCAAGAAATTAATTTTCCTTTGTCATCGAGATGTGAATTTTTTAATTATTAATTCTTTGAAAAAATTTGTATTTTTACTTCGCAGCGTTATCATTGGTGTAAAAATTTAAAAATTATAGTATACGTGACCTGACGATAAAACTGCAAAAATCATTACATATGTATGCATTCAAAATGAATTTCAAAAGAATACTCGCGTATCATATATATACAAATCCTTCCTATTTTACGTACTTAACATTTCTTTGTGACTTTTTTTAATTTCTTGCCTTAATAACCTTATACATAATGTATTTAAAAAATGAAAATTTTTCTTCTAAAAGAAATTTCTAGTTTAAAAATTCTTTGAATCAGATATCAAGTGCTATTATATTTCTAAAAAAATTAGCCTGATCATCTATAAGGAATATCTCTTTAATTTTATTTGAACACATCGAAAGTAAAGAGTGATAAAGAGGTATAAGATGATAAAGAGAATTCTAAAAAAATATTTATAGTTTAAGGTATAGTAGAATTGCATATATATGACGCTGCAACAATTTTTATTTTCTTCTCGAAAAAATTTCTAAAAGAATCTTGCAAGGTTTGTCTCTAAAGACGGTCAGTAAAGAATCTTGACTGAAAAAGAGAAAAACCTCATATATTTCTTTCTTAAAAAAAAAATCAAATCAATTTTGTGTTACGTTCTGAAATCTCAAAATAAAGAACATAGGATAAAAACGAATTATAATAAAAGTTTATCTTATTATTATAATTTATTCAATTACAATTAAATATAATTAAATCAATTACCGAGATTGCTTTCTATTTGTTATTTTACGAATACCTATACGACGACTTTCTATTTTTATTCATCAAAATACAATCTCTCGATTTCAAATCTCAATTAATTTTAATCCTTGTAATCATAATTTACATTCGTTAAAAATCTGCACATGCAATCATTCGATAATGCATGTAGAATTCTATCTTTAATATAACGTTATTGCGCATTACACCGTATTATCATCCTATTACTGTGATGATTATAATTACCCGTGAGATAACGCGTTGTAACAGCATGAACATTGCTCCTCTATTGATCCAAAAAGCGTTTAAATATCAACATCCAATCTTCTTTAAACTTCATTAGTTTGTATATCGAGGAACAAATTTGTTAGAATATAACAAAATTTTTAGACAAGTTTCTTCTATATGATAGCACATTAAAAAATAGAAATAATAATCTTTGGAAACATCTTTATAGCTACCAAAGTCGATAAATCCAACATAATTCGCCGATAACTCTTGACATAGTTTTGCTATGAGTATATAGCTTTGCTTATACATAGTTTTGCTAAAGTATTCAAAAATTTAATTGGGTATTAAAAATAATTTTGTTGGACCATTAAAATAATTATGAAGGATATTCAAGCATGATGAACAATGCTATAAAAAGTTTTGACATTCCAGCAACAAGTTTAAGCATCCTACTACATAATCATTTTGATAGCCCAATAAAATTATATTTTCAAGTCTGTATCCAAAATTAAATTTTTAGATACTTTAGATAACAAAATCGTTCTTTCCATGAACTTGATTAAAAATTTATAAATTTATAAAAATTCTGCTTCTGCAGGATTGCAAATGAGAAACATAACATTATTAATTATTTTTAAATGAGCTTTAATGAGATCGTAATTGGAAATTTTATACAAAGAATGTTTAAAATAGAATGTTAAAAAATTAATCAGAATTGCTAAGAGAAATTGATTTCTAAATTCTTGTTAAAAAATCTGTAAATGATAGCGAGTAACAAATTTTGTGGTCTCATTACCGAATAACGTTGTACTATTTTTTCCTGATTATTTCCATCGCAAACAGAATTCTTAATATTTCGCCGTAAAATGAAATTTTTTTCTAAGCAGTAAGTAATCTGCTCATCCGCGAGATTTTCAGCTCTTCGATCCTTCCGGTTTCATGGCGAGCTATTTTTCTTGCATTCAACACGCGCGATACCAACGAAAAGCGTAAGAAAAAATCGTGCGCCACGCGCGTCCATTAATCCCGAATGATCGACGAGCGCCGGCCGATCGACACGCCATTGTGCTACCGCGAGGATAAAAAAAGCTGGGAACGGAGAACGCGCGCGCGCAAGAGAGAGAGAGAGAGAGAGCGAGAGTTAGAGAGGAGAGAGCGGGAAGAGAATCTCGCGAATTAATTCCAGGGTGTATCGAGACTCTCCTCTCGCTGTGGTTTGCTGATAAACTGCACGGATTAAATACTGCAACGAGAGTGCGGCCGGGATGCGGTGGCGTAAAAGTGAGATAGCGAGATAGGGGCGAATGGAATAAAAAAAAAATCGGTCTACATGGAATTTACAGTGCTGCAAATGGAGCATTTTGGATGTACCAGTTACCAACCGAATCGCGAGTAAATCCTGAAAACAGGATTTATCGAACGACTGATTTCGGTGCGAGACCCGCGCCGTTATTTTCCTCACCGTTATCCTACCGACATTTAAGTGGGCAAAAAGGTATCGCGGTCATAACTGAATGAAATCGGATAAGCCTCGAGAAATTTCATGAAAAATTTCAACTATTAAGTATATCAATCACAATAAATAAAATACCGTAAATATATTTAATATATTTCAGACTTAATATATTTAAAAAATTATAAATACTGACTAATTTTTTATAATATTGACTAAAAATAGGATAAAAAGCATGTTAATCAACTAATTTAAATAAAAATACAAAGCGAATTTTGTACGCAACGAAAAATGCATACAATACATTTCTTACACTGGAAAAAAAATCTTGTTGCATTATTTAGAAATCTGGTAGAATCAACCAATACGTCTGTTCAAAAACGGACGAATCAGAAATCTTATACCAGAATTACCAGATTATAGTAAAATCTACCAAACGTTCTGATAATAATAACCAGAGTCTTATTATAATAACCAAAAATTCTGCTTGATTTCACCAAAAAACACTCAATCATATAAGTTTTGTTAATATAATCAGATCATTTTTCTCAGTGTAAATATTAATAAAAATTTATATTAAGAGACTATATACTTTACATTACAATTTCTAGTTTAGTAATTTTATTTTATTTTATTTTTTTTGTTAAATTTTAATATATGTAATTATATTCTTTAGAGTTTAAACGAATTGTTGCAAAATATCTCGGATTTTTCTCGTTACAGAATGCCTCTAGGGCCGAATATTCTTTCGGCCGATATACCATTGGCACAAATGCACAAGCATATACGATTGTGCATTATACGCATGCACATTCACACGCATTTTACGCGTACAATCGCTTAGATATTCGGCGCCTGACAGCTCGGCCATTATTTACAAGCCGCGGGACACTCTGCAATATACCGGGTGTATGCAACGATAGCGGTGGGTAGATTGAGAGTGGGTTATGTGGATCGCGTGGCCGTGGCGCGTACAATATCGCGGTCGTTTATTTGTTGACCCAACCCTCGATAGAGGCAACCACGTCGCAAAAATTTACCGTGTCGATTTTCTTGCGATTATGAACCTTGCGACATCGACAGGCTTTATTTGATAGGTATAAACAAAGAAATGTAAGAAATTCCGCACAGTTTTCAAGCTTAAATATGATTATAAGATTTATAGATCCTCATGTTTTACATGAAGCTGTGTAATATATTTTTCTAAAAGTTTTACTTGAATTTTTATTATTTTAAATGCCAATTTCTCTCTCTCTCTCTCTCTCTCTCTCTCTCTCTTTCTCTCTCTCCCTCTCTCAATTTTTTTAGATTTTTCCAAAAGAAAGAACTGGAATTCAATTTATCATATCAATATTTTAAAAATAAATGAAGATGAAAATTGATGAAGATGTGGATGTGAAGATTTTAATAATGAGAAATTCTAAGATTAATGTCCGTGGCTTGTATGTAAATCCGAATCTCTGGATGTTTCGCGGAAGCAAGGCGGTCGGTTGGTCGGCCGGTTCGTCAACCCCTTTTACAAGAGTCTGGTTTGCTTGTACTGGAGACGGAAGAGAGACCCACTTGAAGTCGAGGATCCTCCATCCGGCACGTACGTCGAGGTCTTGCCCGTCGCCTCGTCTATGGAGCCTATGGAGCTCGACCAGACGGACTCGACGACAGTTGTTAACCGAGAAGCACGCGACACACTCGATCATACGTGAGACCGACTTTCCACATAGAAAGAGAAGTAGAGAGAGAAAGAGAGAGATTCGAAGAAGACAAGGAAGTAAAAGGAATCTCCGGCACGGAATAAATATTTGAGATAAATCAAAAGATTTGGTGTAATAGCGACATTCGTTTTTTTTTAACATTACTTGAAAAACGATAAAAAATATTTATATTTATATTTAAATAAATATTTTCTTAATTTAAAAATTTTAACATAATGAAAAACAAGACATAAAGTAATTAGTATAAAATAATTAGTAAATAAATTTCTCTATTTTTGTTTATTAAATTTAAATTTTTCAAATGCAAGATTAATTTTCTTTTAAAGAAGTAGGTCAGACCACTGTTGTACTGCATCTTTTCACAGAAAAGCTTGGAAGACCGGAAGTTACCAAGTTACATGCAGCGTGCTTTACTCTCCGGTAAAGTTCTAAATTAAAGAGATCCTACAACTGAACGTATTAAAAGCACATCTTATGTATTAAAATTTTTACTTTAAACATATTAAATATTATGAAATATGTATCTATGTGTATATATATATATATATATATATATATAATAATTATATCAATTGAA
>QKQZ01052515.1:0-16618 GCA_003595255.1 Solenopsis fugax
GTATAACATCGTAATCGCAATGACGGTAATAACGTCTCGTAAAGTCTTTTTACATAATCAACATTATTCACAATTTAGGGGCGAATGGGCCACCGGGAACGCGCGCCCGAGAAGACAGGGATGCTGAATGGTGGTGGTGGTGGTGGTGGTGGCGATGGTGGTGGTGATGGTGGCGACGATAGCGGGGGTAGTATGCGGCGATGGTAGGTAGCGTAGAGGAATGGCTTGTGTGGTCTCTCGAAGCACAGCGCAGAATACACCCTCCCTCCCCTCTATCCCTCCCTTTCCACCCTTCTATTCGTGCGTTTCCTGCCCGATGACGAAGTGGGCATAACCACGTGCTCGTGGAACGCTGCCACGGAGGGTGGGAGGGGTGCTTAGACAAACGAGCCCCTTGTGGGGTGTTCCAAAGGATATTCTACCAACCGACCGTATCGCGGCTGCCCGGGCATTGCTGGCAGGATATGTAATAGTATGTACGTACTCGCGTAATATTAGAGCTCCCTCGTAGTTTGTCTGCTAACGGGGTAGGTAGGGGAATGACGAGCGAGAATTACCTCCATTTACACGTCTGGTTTAGACGAGACTGTCAGTATTCAATCGCCACCTTGCATTAAGATCGAGCGATAAATTTATCAATTCAAAAGCGTCGAAGAGTTCCGCGAGGCTGATATCAATATTATACCGAGGAATTTTTTTAAAAAAATGTCTATAATTAAGAGTACAATCTTTTATCTCCCTTTCTCTCTCTTTCACTACTATCAATTGACTATCAATTGACAAAATCTAATAAATTTTTCATTCGATCTGTATCTCCTTCAATTGTTAAATAATCATGTTAAAATAACTTTTATCTTACAGTTATACAAGTTTCAACTTTTCATTCTGTCCCTTAATAAATAATGATACTATCTTTCAATATCTAGTACGACAAAAGTTAGTAACCGAGGGGACGAGGGATACGTGCATGCCATAAAAGATACAGACGTACTACCGGAATGTTTGTCTTAGGACCAAGGGCTCTAAGCTGGTCAAGAGTGAGGTCCAGGAAGTGAAACTGGACGATACGGGAGAGAGCATCTAAAGGTTGTAGATGGAGTAGGTTGGCCGAACTGGTAGTCAGCTGCTGTCAGTCCAGTCCATCCGTCCGTCCGTACGGGGTCCGTTCCAGCCAGACACGAACCCCACCGCCTTTCGAGGTCGGAGGTGGATACACGCTTTTCTACTTAGCGAAGGGGCACCCCCAAGGGGGTTGAAGGCCGAGACCCACCCTAATTGCGTCCGAGAGACCGGACAAAGCGCGACTCGTGTATGTGTGCGCGCGAGCGCCTGGTCGAAGGAGCACGGAGGTGGAGGTGAAGAAGAAGGAGGTCGGAGGCGACGGAGGGAGATGAGGGGACGGTTATGTCCGGAGCCAGGCGTTCAGTTCCGGTTCCCACCTCTTGTCCGTCGGGCTACTGCCCTCTGGCAGTCGACACGGTGTACTACAAAGTTTGGCGGACTGAATAAACTTGGCGGCCGACCCTCGGACAACTTGGAAAAACCAGACAACACGATGTGAAAAGGCACGGACCGGAAATAAAGGAGCAGACGGACAAGGCGGTGCGCTCGTGGTCATTCTGACGTTTGCAATGTCCTCTTATGAAGAAGAAACATTATTATATCTATTTTCACGTATTACTATGAGAAAAAATGATGAAAATAACTTTATTAAATTTTTTTTAAACACGACGTTCACGTATCTGCAGAAAGAGAAAAGTTACGGAGATCTCGGAAGTTTTGTATCATTTTTTGACTGTGAATCTTTTAACTTGAGATTGATTTTTCTCTTAATAAAAAATAAATTATACAAGCTATTAAAAAGTAGCATAGATAAATCTGAAAAATAAATTTTATTTACTGTTTTTAAATAATCATAATTAATAGTGTATTTAAAAATATTATTATCAAATTATATTCATTGTATTCATCAGTGTTTCTAGATAAAAGAATAGAAGGATAAACGATAATCTTGCAATATATGTATAGCGAAGGGAGATCTACATTTCTTTTCTTGCACAAGCTACTCGAAGCATTGTTCCGGTGCTTGAGCCGTATCAAATCCGGAAGACATCAAGGTATGAAGGCAACATCCACGCGTGTCCGTGGCAGCCGCTCGTGCCTCGATGGAACTTTGCAGATCGTGCCGTGGTGAGCACAGCAGCGCCTCCTGCAGCAAGACAAGAACTCGGATGGAGGCGGAGTTCGAGGTACGGCCTTCTCGCGTACGCTCCTCCCATAAGCTCGCAAGCTGCCGGGGCAGGCAACACAGTTGAACGGCACCTATATGGATCTTGGAAGCTTGGACCCGGGCCAACCTAGCGCAACCTGACGGCAAGTGCCGTGAACGTGCCACGGCACCTATTCTGCTGCCTGGAGTCGAGGCCTGTGGACCTATCCTGTCGTTCGGATTGTCTGACACTCTGTTGTTCGCTCCCTCACGTGCCCTCACGCCACGAAATCAAGGAAAGTATTACGTGAATTCGCACCTGCACACACCATGCTTCACGCCTAATTATGTCTCTGACGACGTACGTGATGTCTCTCGACAAAGATGACTACGGACACGATTGTGGTGTTACGAGGCTCACGCAATAGATTCGAATAGTAACGATACATTCCAATTACTACATCGTGGATTTCTAATGTATAAATTCCACATGATACTTTTACTTTTATAGTACAATTAGTAAAATGATTCACATTAAAAAAAAATACCAAATAATAAAATCATAATATTTTACACGTGAATCAATCGAGAATATTTATTATGTATATTCAATTTAATATATATATATATAAATGTGCGATAAATAAAATCTTTGAGAGTTCAAGATCATCTTTCCGATTTGAATCACGTCAAATTGATACCGATATCGAATAATCCGATATCTTGTTATTTTCACGACTTATATTAAAACAATATGTGTCGATATCAGATCAATGGAAAAAGGTGCACGAAAAGAACAAATTTCTTGTTGCAGTGGTCCTACCGATGATGAGAAATAGGCTATCTTTTAAATCGTTTTAGAGCCCTGTAGCAGGAGGAAGTGAAGATCAATAAAACAGTGAGAGAAAAAGAACAATTTGAGGGTGGCTCCGGTTTCACAGCGACGGTGCACGTTTGATGGGCAAGGGAGGCGCGGAGGGTACGAGAGGGTAGCGAAAGAAGGGTGGCTGAATGGTGTGGCGCGTAAGGTGGGTGGAGATGGCGCGACATTTCATTCAATTTAAATGAAACTCGTATTAACGATGTGAAATCAGTGAATTCAATTAGGCGAGCTTTATTAATACAACATGATTAATTAAACAATAGAGCGTGATAGGGGAGAGGGACGAAATAAGAACCGGGGAACGAGCAAAGGGTTACCCCGAGAGAGCGCGGCAGATGTTCGTGGCGTCAACCAAATTATTAAATATCGTAAGTTTGCACGTCTGTCGTGAACAAGCTTCTTCAGTAAGATACAGATCTTTCCACACTATCACCGGTCGATTTGCCGTGGACTCCCGCGTGTTATATCGAACTGGCTGTGAACGTATACGGTGTAAAAGAAAATTTCCTATTTTGTTCTTGACGTAGACATTTGACGGGAGAGAGCAGATGTAAGGATCGTTATTACACATCAAACAGTTCAAGGGAGAATATACATCTATTTACTTGGGATTGTAAGAGGTGTTTATAAGTGGAACGGCGTTCCCCTTTGTTCTCTGCCGACGGTAGAGACAGGTATATACCAGAGTTGCCTGAACTAAAACGACACGAGTGAATTTAACCGAAAAATCACCATCTGAAAAATGAGCCTCTCCAAACTCGACTCGTGTGACCATGGACCTAAGAGAATAACTCACGGATTCTATTTCATGCTACGAAAGCAGAACTTGGAGGAGTTAAAGGACGGTGGTTTGCTTACGACGAGATATTGAGTCGGATTAAACGCGCGAGGAAGGAGGGACAAATAAGAAAATAAGAAAAAGATCTTGCTCCACTAATTTCCCTTTAACTAACTAGAAGGCTTAAGTCACTTTAATTGCGGCTGACTCGTTGGCGCGTTATCGCGACTTTTGGCTAAAATATCTCATTCCCTGTAGCTCTTCATATCGAGTCGGGCATACAAGCCGCGGCGTTCTAAGGTTTAGACGAACTTTTTCAATGAAGATTATTCCGAAGTCCGCTAACTACTCAGCGCTCTCTTGAGGGTTTGCGCCAACTTTTTTCATTCGCCTAACTTTCCCGAGAGTCTGCGCCGACGAAGGAGAAAGAGTAGATTGGCGAGCACGGAAACAAGAACATGGAGACGGCTACATGTTCCGTTTACTGCTACCTTAAACCTGTTACGACTACGTCACCTCGGAGTCCGCAATGCTCATAAAATGAGATGTTTTAATAACGATATTTACGTATAGTTAAGACATCTACGTGCGCGTGCGCGTGATCCATTTACTTCAAAAAAGCTTTTTACAATTCGAATCACATTACTATTGTATTGTATTAAATATAGGCGAATTTTTTAACTCATCGATTGATCAATCGCATTATGCAGCGCAAAGGCAGCTTCACAAAGCAAACTGCGCATAATGCGATTGATCAATCGACGAATTAAAAAAACTTTCTTTACACTGGATTACGCTATAAATTCAAATATTAAATATTATTACAAAATACACGATCTTAGCTGAATAAATAATATCACGCTGCGTTAAAGGCTAAAATTCTCGCGCTTTTAAATTAATCTTCATTTACGTTATTATATTACGGTAGCAGCAATGTGCTTTTCATGTCGCTACAGCTCGTCGGTCGTCTCTCTATCGAGTAGTCGACGACACGGCTTCATCCCGAGAAGGGCCCACGCGATTTATCGCTCGTTAGCCTTCAGAGCGAGAGACCAGAGTCGACCGGTCTCTCACCAGCACTGCTCGATTCGAGCATAATAACTGTAAGAGGTATGCGGCGTATTCAGGCGTCAAAATCCGCGGCCTTACGTTGCCTCGTAATTGGTCCGTCATTCTTCGACCCGTCAAAATACACAGTGGGTATAAAGGAAGAGGGAGCTGCTGCTGTCGATGCTCGGCGAAGGACCTGATTAGCGACCCATGGATCCCTCGGACATCCACGTAAGTCCCCAGTCATGGAGGCGCGTCCTTGGTGGGGATAAAGAAGAAGAGAGAAAGAGAAAGAGAGAGAGAGAGAGAGAATGGAAAGGAGGCGAGGAGACTCGCCGATGCGAGCACCTGACATTCATGACTCGAAACATCGTTTGACGTTCATTCAGGGCAACTTTTCGAGGCAGCCTGTTTTCAGCGCGCGGATCGAATAAGGCCCCCACAATGGCCCGTGATGCAGGCAGCGTAGATAATTGAACGTTTCAGTGGCTGCCTGCCACGAGTAATAACGGTATAGGGTACGTGCATACATCTGATTGCGAGAGATCGACCGCTTGTGGTTGTGGTTGTGGTGTAGTGTAAGGAGGGAAAACGTGGCTGGCATTAAGGACGCGCTGACTTAAACCTCCGCACGCAAGTCCTCTCATCGAGGAAGTGTCTTCATTATCCGTTGACAAGCTCGTCGACTATGAATAGAGGCGTGGAACACGGACTTTGTCCACGAACGAGGTACGACAAAGCGCGAAAACGCGATTGTACCAATATTGTTATGCACTCGTCTGTCGGTGTGATGTGAGCCGCGCATAATACGTCTTTGAAAAATATTTTTCCGCTTGTGCGCGACGTTGTAAGAGCGCTGTAAAGAATCGGTCGCTTAAAAATATACGCTCCGCGCGTATATCCTCCCTCCCCTGTCTATACGATGATTAATTACGATACCACGATATTAACCGTCGCATCCGCAGCGGCAGTACCATCGATCGGCGCACTCGTGCAGCTGGATTTCCGACAGCGACGACTCCCAGAGTCCCAGAGTCAGCAAAGGCGCCACGCTAACGCGTAACGCATTTCGTATATTGGCAATCAGTCGGAACGTCGCATTTAATTTTGGAACCCTCTCGCCACAAGAAGCGACAAACGTTTTGATCAAACATTTGGCAAACACTCGTCGCACGGGCTCGAGCTCGGCTCTCTCCCGCGCTCGTCTGAACCGAAACAACTCTGTCGCTTCCACAAACAACCGCCGAAGCAGAACGAGCCGGTGATGGAGGGAGATGAACGATCAGTTGTTTTGCTACTGTCTGCGCAGCGAAGTTCGCTGGGCTGCATATCTCGGGGCGTTTGCTTCGTCAACCTCTTCAACGTACTTTCCTTTAGTTTCAGCTCTCTTCCCAGGCATAATGTATCTTCTTAATATTCACTAATATACATATCAACATTAATCTCCCGATTATAATTATACTTTTCTCTCGCCCGCTTGTAATCTAACGTGATACAAAAAATTAATCGATTTAACAAAATCTGTAATTACTATGCGCTCTTGTTTTGTTTTGTTTTTTTTTTGTTTTTTGTTCCTATCAATGTTGCGATCGTAATACGAAAAAACATTCTCTACGAGCAATTACGTTGTTCTTGGGCAGTTGCCAATATACATGCGAGTATAACGCACGTTTCAGACGCGATGATGTTAAGAAGAATACACGCTGCCATGACTTGATACGGGCTGGCAATAAAGCGACATGCCGTTGTTACCGTAACTATTAATTAGCAGCCAGCTACAACGCCGTCGTGCCGTCGCTCACGGGATCCGTTTCAACGTATATAAAGGTCGGAACATATCGCGCAGCCTAAATGGAAACGTCACGATGATCGTGTAAGTGGCTTGTCTAACATTTTGATTAACACGTCGGTTGCCGGCAAAACGAAGGCAGAAAGCTGCAAAACGCGAAAGGGGCCCTCCCCTCGCCTTCCTCGTTCTTTATGGTGCGCGTACAGACGTAGGTTGGTATTAGCTTGTCGAGGAGAAGGCGGCTGTCACTCAGCCCGGGCCAGGTATCCCGAAAGACCGTCTGGCTCTGTCAGAAGGTAGATATACGTGAGGCTAGGGCATGTGAATCGATCTGTTAAGAACATGTTTACACGCTACCGCCTCTCACTTCTACCCAGCTTTCGGCCCATCTCCCTTCCTCCCCGCGCGCTCTTATCTCTCGCGCGAATTCTAATAATTTATCTATTGTCAAATTGGATCAGTTACATTGTCCACGATTTTATCTCTATCTATCTCTCTCTCTAGTATTATTTAGTCATTTACACATTATAGTCTTTCTCTCAAACATTATTCCGCGATAGACGGTCGTGCGCTTCTCACGCATTCTTGAAGATGATAAACAATTTTCTCTTCTAGAGTCCACATTACGGGGATCGAGTGACGCACGCTCGACAAATGGTCGTTTGCCTATATTTAAGGCGGGCTCTTATTGCCGGGCCAAATAAGCGCAGTTTACAGTCGAGGGTCGTAGGGTTCATGACGTTACTTATGCAATGTAACTCAACTCGACTCGACTCGACGCGGAGCGGAGCGGGAGAAGCCGTGAGGCAGGCGGGAGACGATGGAGTATGCCCGTCGAATTCATGCCCTCTTAGAATACAACCCTTGTGCGGAAGGGTCGCGGGGAACCCTTATATTACTTACGTAGACCCGGATCAGGACCACTCGGCCCCTTTTATGTATGAAACCCCTGCGTATAATACTCTCCTCTCGCTAGCGAGAGGCATCGCGCTCGTCGGGGGTGGATTCGAGTTGGATCATGGTCACCGACAGTCTTCTCAAATTACCCATCGTTTAGAACTCGTTTCTCGCCGGTGAGTGCAAATGCATACAAATATATATGCTGATCGCGCGATCGTAGTCGGGTAGGGACGCCTGTATAAAGGACTCCGCTCGTTTGACTGCACATCGCATGATGTTTATTGGATTATATCGAACGCCAATCTGGAGAGATCCGCTTCGTGGTTAATCCCGTTCGCGAACTCGTCTCACGTGTCGAAACTATCTTTAATGAAAGGCCATGTTATTGTGCATGACCAGCTGAAATTGTAGTAAGAGGATCTATCGATCGATATTAACTTATTTAGTTCAGAAAATTTCTTGTATTTTTCTTGATCTATCCAATCATGTATGCGTAAACATAGATTTAAAAATATGTAAGTAGAGAAAAGTCGCCAATTTGGCACCCCATTTTGTTTTTGGATAATATTATGAATAAATTGAGTATAAAATAAATTGATAAACTAAATAATAAAATGTATTTTTATCTATTAAACAACAAAGGTCTAAAAGGTAAAATTAAACGGCTAGAATTTAACCTTTCCATTTTATACGCTTTTTTATTTTATTAAAGAAAATATTACAAAATTCATTGAAGTATTTGTCAACATTGAAGATTTTGTAATTATTGTCTATTCTTACGGAGAGATAGTCCTTTATGCTCTACAGCGATTTTATGTTTCAAATCGCATAGCGATAAAAATATGAAAGAGAAAAATATAAACAAAAATTTTAGAAAGTTACAAATACATAAAATGATCTAATATTACTAATAATATACTCATTATTGTTTCAATTATGCAATTTGCAAGAATTGTACAAATTATTTTCATTTTTCAAGAAACGTTTTAAGATTTTATACACTGAAAAAAAGTCTGGGGTTATAACTACCAAATGTATTATACAATAGTGAAATAGTATCAATGAAATATTTTATCAATATAATAAAAAAAATTTTTTTTACTAAATGTTTAGTAACTTCTACCAGATTTGATAATACTTACGAAACATTTAGTAACAAAAAAATTTTTTTTTTGTTATATTGATAAAATACTTCATTGATACTATTTCACTATACATTTGGTAGTTATAACCAGACTTTTTTTTCAGTGTACAGAAAAAAGTTATGAATTAAACTATGGATTTTTATTAATATTAATGCGTTGCAACGTTTAGTTTCCGAGAAATACGAGGATGCCGCTTTAGAAGGAGTGGGCCAATATTGACGATTTTCGTGATTTATTGTGATTAGATATCTTTTTATCGATTGTATATTATACCTTCAAGAATTGCTTTTAAATTAATTATTTACAAGACGTCACAACTTTTGTGATGTCACTTGTTCCCATTTCGGAAAAAAATCAACGAAATTTGACGAATCAGGCAACGTCGTGTCGACAGCTGCCTTATTCTTCGGGCTCATCTCCCGTGTGACAGAAGAGAGCAACTGGGACAAAGCGTTGACGCGAGAGAAAAGAGAGTGGCGGCGACGCGGGCCACGAAGAAGTAGCGGTGGAAAACGGCTTCTTTGACAAATTCGATTCGCGTGTCACGGCACGCGGAACACGGCGAGAGCCGGAAAAGCGGGAGGGTGTTCCACTCTCGCAGCCGCTAAATCAGCTAAATGGCTGGCAGAACCAGCGGGGATCGGGAACCTGTGTAACGCGAGGTGTGACAGGCGTGGCTGACGCCATCGGTAAAATCTTGAATATTTGATGCCGCGCGTCTCGCGGCGCTGTGCCGGCACTGACGACTACGACGACGCCGACGAGATATTGAGAGCCGCGAGAATTTCAAGCGTCGTGCAGAAAATCAAGTCTCATCGCCCTTCCTCTAAGAGGAATCGAGTGTAGGAATACCGGATTGTCTGGCCCGTCACCTCTTATCTTCGTTACCCGTCATCGCTCTTCGTTCCGCGAGAATTATTCAACGACTTTAATGCTGCGCATACACTGCAAGCGCGGCTGAATTGGTATTCCTTGCGCCATTCATTCGCCTCTAGGTATTAATTATTTCCATTACGTGCGCGGGCGTATGTAGCAATTTAATTATAGGAATTGTGTATATCGTGGAAGACCGTCGTTAACTAGAAAAAAAAAAAAAAAGAAATTTACACGTCCGTATCTTCGGGTATATCTCTTTCAACTGGTACACAGGTCTATTTAGTCGATGAAGCTATATCTTCTTCGAGTGTACAAACAATTTGCGAAATCGTCGCGCGTCCACGAGCTCATTCCGCCCTTAATAAAGTATGAAATAACATTCGCACACTGACAGATCAAATGTTTCTCGTGCGCGCGAGATAATTCGCATTGTACTCCGGACTCGATATTATGTGAGTCATCTCGGAAATGACCAAGGGTGATAACAATCGCGTTAACGTTTTTACGACGTGTGTTCAGGCGGATCCCGGCGGGTACGCGCGCTGTCGGCGAGAAAATGATGATTGAATTAAGTGTCTTAAAACCAGAGACGCCCATTGACGAGCGCGCGACGACTGGTCGTTTCCGCCGACCGCGGCGAAACGGCGCAAACAGCCTTTAGTGCCTCGCGGCAAACAGAACCTACATCCCGGAACGGACTCATTCCAGGACTCATCCAATTAATCATTTTACGAGCCATCGACTCTCTTCCCTCGTTTTCGCTGTACAGTTCCACGGTCGCGTATCGCTGTTGTCCGTTCTGTTGCAAAAAAAGGGGAACGCGGAGCGCGAACAGTAAAAAAAAAAAANAAAATAAAAAATACAACGCGACGTAATTTTTATCGTTGAATGTTCCGACGCTGGCCGTGACACGTCGAGCGAATTAACAAGCTCGGCTCGCGATTTCCGACGGTACATCAACAACGCCGCTCCGCCCTTCCCCGCGCCGTTCCGATGTTAATGCGTATTAATGTCGAGCGTGTAGATATTCGCTTTACGTGAGTCCGCCGTGTGTAGGTAACAAGCGCATTTATTTATGGATAGCTGGAACGCCCGATGAAACATCAATGTGTCCGCGTTGAGAGCAGCAGGGACGTGGGAGCGACGCGAGTGCAAGGGAGAAACGTTCATAGACGAACTAGCGTGGTGGTCGGAGAAAGAGGATACTAGAAAAAGAGAGAGGAGGGGGACGGGGGAAGAGAGAGAGAGAGAGAGAGAGAGAGAACGCGCGCGGGGACGAAAGAGAAAAAGGGACGACGAGAAAGAGGATGAATAGGCGCGGAACGAACGTGTTTGTGAAAAGTACGAAATCGTTGGTTGATAATGGGTGCAGTTTATCAGACCACCCCCTCGCCCGTCCCCTTCCACCTTTCCGTGTCCACAGCCCCTGTACCGCTCTTCCATACCAGCGGCGGCAATAGCGGGTGCTTTCATTGTACACACGGCCTGCAAACAATAATCATGACACGCGGGATTGCCCGGCAATGACAATGGAATTGATGAAATATCGATTGCGCGCCCGACGACACCGTATAATTGTTTTACAACGACTGGTGCGCGCCATTCGGCGTCGCGCCGATAGGACTCTGCGGTCGCTACGTAAAATCGCTCCCGTGCGTTTTCCTGCCGGGATATGTGCGCCTTCATACCCCTTTCATGCGCGCGAACGTTCTCTCCTGTCGTGAAAAAGAGAGAGAGAGAGAGGGGGGGGAGGGACGAGTCGACGTGTTCGAACGCGGCGCGAATAATTGAAGAGGCTATTTCCAAAACGAGCCGCGTCCACTTTTAGTCCAAAACGAACTCGACACGCGGCTGGATACGTCGTGTATATATTTTTAGAGGCTGCCATATATTTCTGCTCAGAATTAGTTATCATCTTGCACAGCAAGAGACAACAAACAGGTAAATATAATAGGCGCGCCCGACGTCGCTTTCCACACAGCACAGAAGCTTGCAGAAATATTGTTGCAATATTGCTGCAACGTTGCAACAATGTTGCTGCAAGCTCTGTATGGGTTGATGGGTTCACATCAGGTAATTGAGAATAGAGGTTGCGAATAGGGCACTTCAACTTCACTAGGGTACTTAATTTGTTAAAGTGTCACAGAGTACTGTACAATGTTTAATCCCCCCTCCCCCGCCCCGTCTCAAAGATCCCAATGTAAATTTGACGTGAACATTAATCGCACGCAATTACTCGACGTGTCGCATGGAGGAAACGCTTTCCGTGGTATCAGCGTGTCAGCGGACTGACACACGATGCAATAATCTTGAATCTCATAAGCAACCCGTGTGTCACACACAAGCGCGTGTTGCGGGAGCGGGCGGTGTCGGCCCTCTAAGAACAGGTGGTGCCTAAAGGGCGAGGAGATTTGTAGTTTCATTAGGCAGCGGCTGCTGCTTATGACGCCTGGGCCCGGGTTGTCTACAACCACTTACATCGCTACTTACCTGCGTCGCGTCGTAAGTAACCTCTCCTACTCCAATTCGACGCGGCGTTGAGCCACTTGCGAGCTCGGCGAGGAAAACGAGCAAGAACTGTGCGTTCAGTTGAGTAAGTGCCATCAAGAGCGAGTTATACGTAACTTAAGCAAATACGCGAAAATAAAGCGTCTTCTGCGCTACGTTCATGGTGGAGGGCGATTTTGTGCGACGAGAAGCACGCGGAGAAGCACGAAGAACGGTTACGATGATGACACTACTACTGTCGGGCGTAGCAATCTTTCCGACCCTTAACTCTTCCGACCTATTCGCCATAAAATCAATACGCGAAATTAATATAGAGATCCTGACGAAACGGCTCGATAAAGGTAAGGGGACGACTTCTTGGAAGTTTATATTACAAGTAAGACGGATAGAGAAAGGAGTCTAGGATCTTGAAAAAGTAGCAGTTTGGAAGTCGACGGTACCCCCAAAGCCACAAGATTGGCTTTCGAAAGCATCCGCATCAAAAAGTTCGCGCAATTGCCTCTCGGAGCCGTGCGGCCGCGAGAGGGGAGAGGTGGAGATTCTAAAGAAGTTTCCCAAATTGCGCGACGATCTCGTTGAAACGACGTTCACCGGGCGTGTTCGAATCCACGAGCGGCTCCGTCGAAAACTTTTGACGCCGATGTCACAGTAGGTACGTGTGATGTGTATCCGGCATTCATACATTCGTACGAAAAAGATGCAGATGGTGTTCGCATAATACAAACTCCGAGAGGCAGCTGCGCGGATATATATACGACGGATTCTCGCGGCTCTCACCGAATAAGCTCGTCGTTCTATTCTAACAAACGGAAAAGAGGGAGATACATATATCATTATGCGTTACAGATATATTTGTAGAGTAAGAAGATCGAGAAGTCAACTTTTATTTTAAAAAATATAAATGAAACTAATGTTCTCTTTTAAAAATTCGCGTCGTATTTTATTTACGCGTTGCATGTCAGTCATGTCGATTTCCCGTGGCCTGATAAATATCAGAATCGAGGATTATATATGCTGATGGATACACGATTCGTTTCAACGAATAAATTTGACCACACAGGACCGAAAACATTTCGCTCGGCTTACATGACGTTCAGACAGATGCTGGAGTAATTTCGACCACGTCACGAGTTTTTCAAAACGGATTATTATGTCCGCCTTTCTCCGTCTCTTCTCCTTTTTTTTTTTTTATTCCCCACCACGAACGTGCCGGAGACTCTGATCCGCGGATCTCATCCGAGTAACGTAACCGCGACTCTACGGAGATCGGTGGCAAAACAGCCGCCAGCTACCCTCGATCCACCCCGCAACCCCGGGGCAACGAGGCGTCTCGTTGTGACGTATCGACTTCGCAGAAGTGCCGGACGTGTTCCTGCTCGAAAGCGCCGTAATTACGGGTATCTTTTATAGGCAAGAAGAAGATATTTATACAGCCGACGTGCTGGATGATCGAGGAGGCTCTCTCGCTCCCCCCGACGACGATGACGCGACCTTTTCCCTATCAGCCGAGATGGGATGATCCACGGCCGATCCAGCCGGACCACGATTCTAACTTAACAGTATTTTTCATGTACGGTATGCTCGGTAAATTAAGCGTCCATTCAACGCCATTCGACACCGAGAATGCTCCTTGCGTTCATGACGTTGTTTGCTTAAAGGCACAATGCTGCTGTTGCGCGATGATAAAGCATCGTTAAAAATAACTGACGCGATCGGAACATATAGCGGAATAACGAAAGCATACATACACCTGTATAGATTGGGTATTCAAGTGCAAGGTGTGTAAATCGAGTTTATAACGAGCACATCTTAAAATGTGAAAATTATTAATTGAATGATTATAAATCATATCTCTACTTACGACGAGATTACATTCCAAGATTTTAGTCGTATGTCGAATGACAATATTGTGTCAAATACACGAAACTAAAGTATTAATAATATTTTATATAAATTAAACATTATTATTATAATAGAAAAGAATTACTTTACTATTAAAAAAATATGTATATTCTTCAATTTTAAATTATGATAGAACAAAACATTCTGTTTTTTTTCTTAAGAATATACTTTTTAATGTATTTAGCATTAATATAAAATTAATAAACATTAATAAAAGAACATTGACTAATATGTGAAAACACAACTAATTAAAGATGAGCCATTCGATCATAGCTTATGGATCTTATAATTAGAGCTCATATTTCTTGTGTGATTTAAATATACACTTACAAATTCATCACATTGCATGAATAAATATTTCGGTGTTCAACATAATTTAAAGTTGAACGAGAATAGTAATATCACAATATTAAATTGACATTCACTGAAAGAAAAAAATAGCTGCAATTACCATAATTTAATTTATAGTCATTTTCCAGCTATATATTTATAGTTATACATTCAAATATATTTATAGTTATAGCTATATATTTATACATTCAGTGGTCGAATAGGGTAAAATGTAGGTTCTGAAAAATGTAAAGAAGTCTAAATTCGATCTCTGGCCGCAAAGTAACATTTTTTGTAATAAAAATTCTTTACATTTGGCCGAAAAGGTTCTTATTGCCATCATTGTCATAATATCTGCTCGTTGCTGTTATTATTATTAAATTGATTATCAATTAATTATTATAATATTACTATTCTCGTTCGACTTGCAACTGTATTTCAACATCAAAAAAATTTATTTAGTGCACAATTTGATGAACTTAAAAATGTATATAAAATCACACAAGAAACATCAGCATTAAGATTCAGTTTCAATCAAATAAGTTTTAATAAAATATTTAAACATAAATTAACAAGTAATTAAAAATTAAAATTACCGTAATCGTGCATGCCTATTGTAAGTCGAAGTAATCATAAGTAGGGGGATATTGAGGTACATTTTGAAGTACATAAAAAATTCCGATCTCTTAAATTGAACAAATTAAACACTGCCATAAGCGATTACGCAATTATTCGATCGCGATGGTAGCACGACGGAATTTTTGGCGGTTATTTTATAGACGAGAGAGAGGCAAAGAGGAAGTGATAGAGAGAGCGCGGGGGCGAGCAAGTTAATTTCATAGCTGATCACCCCGGGTAATCCAACCGGGGGCGGTGCCGCTGATGCGGAAAACAAAGCTGCAGGGTGCGACGAGTCACCCTACCAAGCTTTTCCGAGTCGTACGTCATAAGTGCTTCCGCGCTAGATTCATCATCTTAGCCGACCGGCTTCCAGCAGGGTTATCCACTTTTTCCACCCTTGTCGACGACGGTAGACGGCACGGTGACGGGGATTATTCTGCTTGAACCGTCCTAAAATCTTCTCTTCTCGAAGAAAAGGATATTTCTCGCGTAGGGAAAAGCTCTACAGAATTTTTCTCTTGAAACGGGAAACTTCCCTGCGACTCTTGCGTTAATCGCCCCGGCATCTAATAACAGCCCTTGCAGCCCCTGTTACTGCACGAAATCCCATGACCCATGACCTCCAACAATAAAAACGTGCGAGAGAACAGGGCGTTTATTTCCATAGCTTTAATGTAAAACCTGATCGAATCATATTCGCGCAGATAGAAGCCGTGATACCACATTTTATTGCGCACATCGGTTATATAATGCCTTGACATTGTTTTGCGTGTACCAACGCTATCTGTTACGTCGCGTCGACGCGATTCGATGCGCGTGTACAACGGCACGAATGCCGCGTAAAAACGCGCGCGCGGCCGTTTGTTTTTACGAGCGCGTAAACGAATAATGTTAAGCCGCGGCGTGCGAAAGTTACGAGGAGAAGCTCGACTCCCGCGAGAGATACTCGCATTCAAAATGGACCCGAAGATATAGTGCGGAAGATAGATGCCGAGGAGGAAGAGTGTGCGTGTGCTGCGTGCGAGGTATGAGTATCGCGTACACACCGCAGAGCCCTAATGGTGGCTGCTTACGAGTTGATTTATTTATCGGAGTGGCAATACCACGGCGAATCCACCCTAAGAGCACGCCAGATTAGCCCGACGCCCTCGTGTGTATCTTTCTCGCGGCTCTATGGACGCATAATAGACACGCGTGATAGACGAGAGAAACGGGACATGCCGAATAAAGTGTACCCGGGAACGTAGAAAAAAAAACGGGAGATCGTAGCCGAGTGAATCGTGTGCTAAATCTAAATCTACAAAAATCAAGATAAATTCGATTGAAATTTCGCCAAAACTATATCATCTCTCAATTTAGAAGAACCAACGAAGCATTGGAGGTAGGGAAAAGTTGTTGAATGCATACCGATCGATCTCCTAAAGCGTATCTCTTCAACTTTTTACATTTTTACTTCATATAAGCAATAGTTAATGACAAAAATAAAAAGTAAATAAGAAATAAGTAATATAGAAAGAAATTTTTAAAAATCGGGTACAGCTGAATAAATTTTTTATCAACTTATTTAACCCTTAAACACACCGATTTTGTAAAATACGGAAACACATTTGCGGGCCTGAGAGACTTT
>QKQZ01052516.1:0-13515 GCA_003595255.1 Solenopsis fugax
GCGAGGGCGAGGGCGAGGGCGAGGGCGAGGGAAGGACGGAGCAACACACAAGCTACACGTCGCGAGCGCGCGCGCTCGCTCATAGAGATCGCGAATTATTCTGCGCAATTTGTCAACGATCATACGATTCTCGCGGTTTTCCGGCTTTCATATAGATTGCTCGCAATTACGTAACAACGAAGCTCAAAGCATTTTAAAACGCATAAGCCATACGTAGATTTTTCGTATGTTGTGTAACGTGATGCAACGCTGGCGCAACGGTATAGCGGCACGATCGATCGATGCACCGAGGAAAAATATATGCAGTTAATTGGATGTAGTTACAATCGAGTACACTGCAATCGCGCGTTCCCTGCAGAGATACGATGCGAATGCAGATACCATTTAAAGAACGCAGATACGATATTCTATATCTAAATGATACTTGATCGAAAAATTGAATTAAACCTCCGCGAACTATCAAGAGGACAAAAAACCTACGCAGTCAGGGGCAGCGCGAGCGATAGTGCGTTTCTCCTTATGTTCTTTTAAAGACGCATTTCATAACGCGCAAATTTGCTTATCTTTCTTCCTCGTTAAGTGAGGTTGCTGCTTTCGTTTGTTCTCGTCATGGTCGTCGTTGTAGTCTGCCGAACGTCAAGCCATGCGTCGCCGCACCAAGTGTTGACGTTTTTGTCTCTTCACCGGGTCTCTCTGTCCCTACCACGAGGACGAGAATGAATGGAAGGAGATGCGGTCGATCGAGATCCCGCTGTACAACGCGGTTCGCGTAGACTTCTTCGCGTTCGTGCTATCTCCAACCAATCCGAAGACGTGAACGGTCGTACGCTCGCCCCAACTTACGCTGTAGTACGACTGCGACGCGACGCTCCGGTCTGTGGTTTCATCCTTACTGTTTATTCGCACATTCCAGTTTGATGTCGCCATTGTTACAAGTCAACGTCACCGCACTAAGAGAAAAATATTTGGCGCGATATGTGTGATTATAATTGAATATTAAAATAACAATGATTAGAAGCCATTTTTAGAGTTATATTTTCAGTTATTACTGCTATAATTCTAACTATTCGTAATAGTAACATACACAATGTGTTGTACTGACAAAAAATGATGGCAATTAAAACCATAATTTAAACTTTGCTAATGAAAATGACTATAATTTAAATAATATATTAAATTATTTATAATTATTTTTGGTGCCAACAATTTTAAATTATGGTAGTTGCAATCATTTTTTGTCAATGTGATAATAACCCTGTATGTTATTATCACTAACATTATAGCAGTAATAAAAATATGGAGCTCCCCCAAACTATATAATTATTTTAATATTAAAGCCAGAAATAGCAAATGCTTTTCTCTCAGTGCGTTATCGTTGAAATCATAGTGCTCCAGACATCGCCGCAGTCAAAATGCCTTCTAATTTTCCCTGATTCTGCCGATATTAATTGTTCAAACACGCGACGATTGCGCCTCCGCTGAGTTAAGCTCGCCGATAAGGGAATCGTCACGCTTGCCATTTTTTTTGCTTCGACTTCTTTCCAGCTGACTCCTTTATCGCACGCGTTCTTATTCATTACGGGGGTTATCATTATCTAATATGATCAAAGTGTATGTCTCTACTGCTTGTCATGTTACGACGCTGTGTCATCAACTGGCACGACAATCGTACATAGCTTTCTAAACGGTGAATCAAACGTCTCGAGGTATAGAATTAATACATCATAGTTACTTATTTTCATCTCATGTCTCGAGTATTTTCGTTATTCAAACTCAGTAAGTTTCTAAAAATAGCAAAACAGAGAGTTTTATGTCAATTAACTGTAATTCAGAGATAATTTGTTTCAAATTTACCCTTAAAATCGTGATAATCGTGGAACAAGATGAAGATAAAAAAATTTACTGCAATTTTAGTAAAATTAATGTTTCTTTATATCAATGTTATCCAATTAGTATAATATTAAGGATATTAGAGATATTAAGGATAAATTCTAAGAAAAAGGGCACTTTTTCCCTTTGTGAACATATTAGACCCAGGGAAATTGATTTTTTTCTGTTTTTGTTGTACAATTGCACAAAACACAAATAATAAAAGAAAAAAATTTTATCTTTTGCAGAAAGAAAAGCAAAATAGTTGCTGTATGCAAAATATGCCAAACGCGATATCAAGCGATATTTGAAACGTGATGCTTTCTTTCGAGTCTGAAGGTCGCAACGCTATTGCTGTCATCGTGTATATATTATCAGAGATATTTTTCTTAGGATTGATTATGATTACGCGATGATGTTTCTCAAAACATCGTTCGAAAATAAAAATACGTTTTGGCAAACATCGGAGGCGAACGTATCGTAATCTGTAATGCCGCGGCCGATAAAGCCAGCGCAATGAAATACGTCATTCTTGAGAAGCGACAAGAACACAGCTACCTTTATCACTATCCAAACAAAATTACGCGGTTCACGTACGTGCGAAAAGGAAAAGTAGCGATTTCTACGTAATTTCTATGTATTTCTATGTAATTTCGCACTTTCGAAAAATTTCACTCTGGAAATATTTCTCGCGATTCTACAACAATTATGAAGTGCTCCGTTAAACGTATAAATAGTTTATCTCTGAGAGAAACGGCAACGATTCATTCAACATTCATAAGCATTCATAACGAGAATTATAGAACCGGTATATATATAATTATTAGATTACGATAACAGCGATAAACACGACACGCGACCGATGTAACGTCCACCTTTTTTAGTATCTGCACTGCTACCAATTAGATTTAAATTGTAATAATTAGCGTAATGTAACGTGCATTTTCTGCATTTGTAGGATCGACGATTGACTCGCTGATAATTATACCGTAGCCAATCCATGAATTTTACAAGCAATTTCCTTGCAATTTTCCACGAAATTACGGGCTGCCCAAGTACCCAAGATACAAATTATCGAAATTCTCTTCATACCGTGCTGCGTGGTAATTAAACGTTTTATGCATTATTTATTTGTTATTTATATGGGTGCCGTAAAACAAGCTGTATGTAGTATTTCACAGCGTTCGCAGCACCTCCGACACAGTACCATGAAAATAATGCGTTCCAGAGCCGCGTCGGAATGCCAAGTTCCAGAGCAGCGTCAGCGGCTAATTTTGACTTGTTCTCATCTTGTAACGACGACTCAATTACGAAGTAAAGTTAAATCGACGTCAGTCGCGACAAGAATCAGAGAGTATACTCGTATGTCTACGCGATAAGAGCGCGACTCGTTAGTTTAATGGAAGAACTCGAACTCGAACTCGAACTCGATTACACCTGACAATTGAGAATCGCTGCTATCCGAGGGTAGTTGACTGAACCAGGGCGTGGGTGGATTGGCGGCGGGAGAGGAAAGTAGCGGGAAGGCAAGGAAGTGATACTACGCCGCAGTATAAGGGGCGCGCGATCGATACGAGCCAAAACATTGCCACATGCCTCACAAGTCGCGCGCGCGGAACCCTCTGCTAGAAAACTTGTACCGCGCGCGTGGCCTAACGGTACACGATTAGCGTTCAGCGATTTCGCACGTGTTCCACGTGATAAAGCCATAGGTGCACAACGAGAAAGAGAGAGGAAATTACGTCGAAGAGCTGCATTGCAAGCGCGATCGATCGAGCAAGCCCCGATCTTCCGCGCTTTACGTTTGGCCTTTGACTACAACGACGCGCTGTTTTGTGCATGTAAAACAGGAAATGAGTAGCGAAACAATGCCAAAATTCTCACGAGCCAGAGCAGAGGTTCTGTGACCGAGAGCTACGACGCGCGACGTTACGTTATGCGACGTTGACATGGGTGTGCAGAGTCATTTTATGTCAGGTCAGATAACTTTTTTGGCTACCTGATTCGCATCACATTTTATATTAGATATTGATAATAGTGAATAATTCTAGAAAAAATAAAGCTCGAATAAAGAAAAAGTTATTGAATTCTCCTCTGGATGTTCTCAAAATGTTCTCAAGCCTACTCTCGAGTCAAGCTGTCGGTAGATTAGGCTCCCCATAAGAAAATACGAAACGAATCGAAACGCCTCCAAGATAATTCGGATATCAATCCAGTAAGGTAAAAAACAGTAAGGAGAAAACAATCGCGTAATATTCAACATAACATCGCGTTATTGCGTGGCAAGATTAACTAGCCAACTCGCGGAAAGCCGTTAGAAAGCGGATCTAACGTGGATAGGAATGCGCCAAGTAATATTTAACGAGTATACCCGACCATCAGCTAACTAAGATTACTACCAATCATACCGCGTGCACATGTTAATAAGAACGAAAAGTCATTCTTGTACAAAATCGCGTACAACTGTTGGAGCTCTTGATAAATATTGGTGTGTAAAATTAAGATAAGCGGGAAGTATTTATAGTTACGCCAGGACTGTATGCTCTTAATTCCCTCTCTTTGATTTTTTTGGCACAAGTGAAATTTCATTCTTCAATTTCATTGTTCAGATTTCAATTTTTATTAAATAAAAGTTTTTACATTTGAGTTAAAAATTATTTCCTAATATAATAGAGATGTTGAAAAGTAATCCTAAATTTTTCCACATTTTTTTGAAAGAGCTAAAATAAAGAAACTTGGATGAAAAAGACTCAGAATGTAAATGAAAGGAGCAAAACTATGATTGCAGACGGAGAGGATCAAGAATGTACAGTCCCTGCAAAGTAAATTGAAATGTATTAATATTTATACTTTAAAAGAACTATGTGCATGAAAGTTATGTAAATAATATTATATTCTATTTAACAATATATTTTTACAGTTTATTCACTTTATTTGTTATTAAAAATTAAATTGGTTTTTAAAACGCAATGACAAAGATCTCAATTTTTTTGTATAAGTACTTTAATTATTAAGATGAGATTTATACGAAATTTTATTACGATTCTGAGATTATTTCTTCTGTAAATGAATAAATAAATTTAAAAATATTACTTAAATTTATTTAAAAAATTAAATATTTGTCATTATTTCTGAATTGCATTTCCATCAAAACACGTTTTTATTTCTTCTTATTGAAATAATTTTTGATACAAGTACAAAAACGCCATAAAATTTTTTGTATTATATTACTTTCAAGTGTGACTTATTGTTAGAACAATATGTAATTTTGTCATTAGTTTGGAAATATGCGTAATGCATTCTTAATCCTCTGCAGATCAACCTGCTTTTTATCGTTTAGTCAGATACCTGCAACTGGGTCACAGCTAAATGATTGTATTTTTCAAAGGGTTTTTGAGCTGTGAGAAATTTGGAAAAAAAAACTCCAGTATATGCTCTTTTAACATTTATAAGAATACGAGTGTACAATTACATGGCTCGAAACATTTTTTACTTTTTTCGTACATGTCCGAATTTGAGACAAAATTTGCAAAATTAAGAAAATTATCCGTGTCTCGAACGACCTCAACTGGTTTGCGAAGGATCAAATCAAAAGACACTTGGAAAAAAATGCGCTTGGAGAAGCGTGAGAGAACCGGCATCGCGGCAGCGGTATCAACAGCGGCACGCATCCATCTACGCCTACATCCTTGAGAGCTAAAATTTATCGTCGGGAAACTCGGACGATGCAATGGATTTCCGAGTTTCCAAGTCACAATACGCGCGCGTCTATTCTGACCGCAACCAGCCGTTCAAGGTTCCGATCATCTATTCCGACGCACGGAGAGTTGTAGGGAAAACCTATCGTAGACGATGATACACGACGCGCGCGTGATGAACGGACGTGTGGGACGGCTATGCTATTACGATAACTGTAAACTCTGCTCGATGAAGAGAGCCGCGGTAGCGGCTTTTCATTACTCGAGAATACGTCGAGTCACAATGAGACCAATTCCGATGCGCAGCCGCGATACACACACTCGATACAGTCCTGATGAAGCAATATTTTTTGGGAGATAACTAGAATCAATCGCGAACTTCACGACTCGATAATTTCGCGTTACGCGCGAACGAGCACGATATCGTTATTGACGTCAATATAAAGTCGTTTTAATTATTACTAATTCAATATCAGGTACGCGATCGTTCGTTCGTTCGTTCGTTCGTTCGATATGCTCCATTTCAGATTGAATCGTGCAAGTCAACGTCTAGATACGTTAAGAGGCTTTGCTGCAAAGCGCGAACTCCGTCCTCACCCGGCCGCGTTATCGCGACGCGCGATACAAAACGTCGCGTCGCGTCGCGTCGCGTCGATTGGCGCATAGGATTCGCGCACTCATTTGTGCATGAAGCGCGATGACAAAACGCGAGGCAACGGGATGAAGCAGGAAGGGACTGAAAAAAGAGAGCGTGTCGCGCGAATTGTCTTATCTAATACCTACATCGAGCGACGAGCTATCGGATGTCGCGCTCGAGGTACGCGGCGAAGGGTCGCTGTCCCCGTCGTCGCTGTCCAAGTGGCCACGAGCACGGCAACCTCGTGTCGGTTGGACGTTAACCGTGCGTCGATGCGACGCGTGATACATTATGTATGCCGGTGCGTAGTACGTCCACGCACGTCGTACCTCGTGCACGTACGCGCGCGCACACATATGCGGATGTTGCCGCTAATAGGCGCTTAATCGAGCGAGCGCGAGATAACAAGGACAGCATGCGCCGCCGCCTTTTTCGCGAAGCGAACTAACCCATCGCTGCCGCCTTGCGTCGTCGTCGTCGTCGTAGTAGTCGTCGTAGTCGTCGTCGTTGGAGGGTCGAACGCGGAGGGGTAAGAAAGTGCGCAGTAAGGAAAGGACGAATCCCGCCCCGCCGCGTGCCACCGTCACCACTGCCGCTACCACCACTCGTCGTCGTATCTAGACGACGACCCTACGTGACCAGATCGGTCGAATCTCTTTTCGCGTTCAATTTTTTTTTTTTTTTNTGAACAGTGGATAGAAATGTAAGGGAAAAAACGACAATACTTTATTCAATTTCGTACTTTTAGAAAGACGAGAAATTTCATGTGGTAATGCCAATATTAGTCAATCAATAAAATACGTAAAAGCAATGATTCGTAATAAATTTGATTTCTTTTTTATAGCTGAACTAATGCACACTCTCTGTAGTTGAAATGAAATAGATATTAGGTTGAAATTTGTCGAGAACGAGAAAAAAAATTCCAGTGCAGCTCAGGGCAGCAATAAAAAACAAATCTAATACCTCTCTGATAAAAATGATAAAATATCGAGAGCGATTATATACATATAAAAAGGAATTTGTTTTTGCTGTTTTAGCAATGGTCTCAAGAGAATGACGTAATCTCGAGACGGAGAGAGGAGCTTAGGGATCATGGGCCGCCATCCAACGGTGAGGCCGGAAACCGATCGAGCTCTCTTCTATTGTACTCGATGATCAACGGAAAAATTTGGTAGCTAACATCCCCTCGTTCATTAACATCACTATGCGCCACCATACAAGATCGGCACATAAAACTGCATTTTATGTTTATACTTATTTTACATATGCACGATGCACGCTCTTGCCAAGTGAGTATTTATCCGATAATGCACTTTAAACCCTATTCAGCCAGCTCTCTGAGATTTCCATTCAGCGGCCGAACGCTAAGCGTGACTCAGAGCGAAACGTGACTCAATGATAATGTCGGCTAAAATACTCGACAGATTCGACAATCGATCAGGCAAATCGCGTACGGATCGTTCGCCATGCCTATCGTTGGACCGAGAGTCGAACGTACGGAAGGCAACACGGAGAATGGGGAAAAACGAACAGCGAGAACTGGATGGCAAACGATAATACGGTACTTTATTAGAGAGGAAGAGACCAGGCACTTATGGTGTACTTATCCAAGTACACAGTATCTGCGTCCGAAGAACATTGGAAGATAAGCACATGATCGGTTAAAAGTAGGGGCAATGAAAAAAAAATGCAAAAGACAAGAGCAGAGAAGGGAAAAAGGGGAAAGAAATAGATAAGAAAAACTCAATCTTTCCAAAGTAAAATTTTGAAAGTTAAAAAAAACGTTCACCTTTATGAAAAATGCTATACTTTCTTGTATCAATAAAAATGGAAAAAGCTATTTGATGATTTTAATTATTAAAGGAATTTATTAACAATAAATGATAATTACTCATGATATTATATTGATTAACTGTATTACATTTCGGTCTCGAGGTAGTGCGGCGAAATACGCGAGTGGTTTTAGGTCCGAGCAGCGTTCCCAAGGTGCACACATGCGGCTCAAATGAAATATAGTTCCTGGAAAGTACGTGCAGCAAACACATACATGCGCGCGTGCGCGCATAAGTACATACACGCGCGCGCACACACACACACACACACGCACACACACACACGCACACACACACACGCACACACACACACACGTCCGAAGACGTGTATGTAAATCGCATGCACAGCGCCAGAGTAGTTTGCATGTTTAACGATGATTTCGATGGAAGAAGGGTGATGTCGCCGTTTCGCTCGGCGTTGCTTCTCTTCTCGTCTTGTTATAACAATTTTATTTCTCAACAACCAGAGACAGAGAGAAGGAGAGAAAAAGAGAATTCCTACTCGCGTTATACTCTCCAACAACGTTTGGGTTTAATAAACTTAAAGTTATCTAGATTAAGATAAATTACATGTAAACGTATAAACGATAAAATAAAATCGATTTAATTTTCAATTTATCTATTATAGATAAAAAATAAAATTATATATCGTTTTACCTTTAGTAATAATAAGATAATGCTGTTGAACAAAACAATTTATTCGTATTATTATTTATAAATCTTTATTTCTTAAAACCAAGAGCGTTTCAAGTAATTCAATCTAATAAAAAAAGTTTCTCTTTCGATTTGGATCAATATGCAACTAAAAATCAAAGTTGAAAAATATAGAGGAAATATATCAACTCACATTATAACGACTAATAGAGTAAAAGTTTTCCAATCACTTACAATTTTCAGATTATTAATTTTTAAATTGTACTATTTTCTGATCTGCGCAATCTGTTATCAATTCAAAAAATTCTCGTTAGGATAAATGATAACTTGGAAATTGAAACTAAGAACAATACTTCAGACTCGTTGTTGTTCACATAAACTTTGATAATTTGGAAAAAAAAATTTTTTTTATCTAAGATAAAAATGGAGATAATATATTCTAATAATCTAGATAAAGCTAAAATAAAGTTATTTGTTCATCTAGATAATTTTATATAGATAACAGCAAACACTGCTCTCAAGACACCCAGTACTCGGTGCATGGAATGCAGTTTACATTCCGACGTATATGTAGGTAAAACGGACACACAGCGATTGAGATGCGAGCGCGCGCGCACGCGCACGCTACCGGTGCCGCGATGTCGCGTCGGTGCGGTCGTACGGCACAAACGCAGTTGTTCTTGCGTGAAAACGCTGATTTAGCACCGGTCGAATTAGTATTTGGTAACACCTTCGCCTCACGTAAAACATCTTCAGCTGATTTCTCGCGGCGAGTGCGCGTTATCAAGAAACGGACTCCTCGATAAACGGGTTAATTGTATTCAGACTGATGAGTTAACTAATGTAGATTAGCTGGCGATAAAAATGAAAGGTAGACGTCACGAAAAAATACGTCATTGCCGCGATTCGAAATGCAAATTCCTTATTCCGCAACCAAGGAAAGCGAAAGAGAAATTTTCTTTTCACTTTTATTGTCTTTATATTCTACAAATTTAAATATTATGAAATGTTACGTTATTACATTATACGACCTCGAGTGTTTTCTCTTCTTTGACAGTAAACGACTCACACAGAGAAAAATATTCTTGTTTTGAGAATATTTTTATCTTCAAAATGTGTTAAATAGTGAAATGAGATTATATAGCGTTAAACAAAGACAAATAATTTGCTTACATGAAGAAAACTTTTGTATAGGTTCATTAAGAAAAATATATTTTTATTATTCAATAATTTTCATGATTTGAGAGGAAAAATAACTAAGGTTGGTAGCAGTCGGTCGTAAAAAATAATATCTTCAAACTAAGAATTGAAATTTTGTAATATTATTATTGTCAGTCACATTGTGTTGTTTAGATAACTGTATATTATAATTGAGAAATAATTGTGTTTTTACTTAAATATATATAAAACAATGTTTAGTAAATAGAATGTATTAATTTCAATTTGATACAAATGTTTAATACTGTTTTCTTTTTCTCCTCTATGCAGTTGCTCTTCCAAAGTTGAAAGCATCAATACTATTTCGAGCGGCAATCTCGTCTCAAGTGCGCGATAATATTTGTAAATAATACTAATTGCGATCGCTAATTGTTTCGTGCCGGCGTATTTATCCACGCGCGGTTATTGCAAAACGATGCTCGCTCGCGTAATCTCGTAGAACAGAACCATCATAGGTGCAGGCATGATTGACAAGCAGTCGACGGTAATGCGAGCCAATTAACGAATTAGCGAGCGAATTAAGATCCAATCTCTAAGTAACTGTTCGCACTGTACAGTCACGCTCGATGTCGTATATCTACCCTATAGATCTATGGGGATAATTGGATTTTCTATGCCAAGCGCGCGCGAGTGTAAGCGCGAGTGTAGGCGCGAGTGTCGAGTAGAAAGTCGAAATATGGTAGAGTTGGACACACAAGGGCACACACACGTACAACATACGTGTAGTCGATGATAAGAAAAACAGCTACCTTGGAAACGAAAAGAAGCATGACGATGTGGTTTTACGTTCTACGGAAAATATGTGAGAGGTTGTAAGCGGGACACGCGCGGCAAAAGATGCATCTCGTCGTTGCCCTCGGCATCGCGGCAGCGAGAATGCACCGCGCACCGCAAGCGAGAGCGAGAGCCAAGGCGAGAGCGCCACAGAAACGTGCGATTTCAGTAGTGAATATCGACAACTCGCAATAATCTTGAGAAATCGTCGATACCCGAGGGAAATTAGCTATTGAAATTATTCGTGCTCGGCGAGATTCTCCACTTTGGGATCTCGATCATCAGCTTCAATTCGACTTGACGAGGATTTTCAATCGGTCAATTTTTCTCGATTGTGAAGCGCCGTAAATGCTGGCGCGATATTCGGAGCCACGAGAGTTCCCCTTAGCATAACAATGCCGACCAATCGTTCTATTGGGCGCATGTGCCCTTGGTACGCGTTAATAGCGCAACAGCGGTGACATTCCGTGCCATCGTTGGCGTAGTACTTTTGCTTGGGGAACGGACAAGCTATCCAATTACGATGCGACGGCGACGACGACGACAACGACGACGACGCGAGCGGCCAGTCTAGACGTCATCGTTTCTAAATGGTAGTATCGTTTAGTATCACTCGAAAACAACGGGGCAACGATCATTCGCAGCGCGCGCGCGCTATCGACGCGGAACAATAGCCACGGGCTTGCCGCTTTTGCTCGGATCAACGTGGCTGACAGTTCCAAAAAGAACAATAAAAAAAAATCATTGACGGCATCCTTCCGTGATTTGTGACGATGCCTAGGGATAAAACGAACCGCCGGCGCTTATAGGAACAATAAAACACGAAAGAGAAAGAGAAAGAGAAAGAGCTAGGGAGAGCGGGAGGGGCTGGACATTGCAGCTGACGTTATTACCTGTCGTTAATGTCAGCCGTCAAATAATCCAATATCATTTTTACGAATATTTTCAAGGCTAAACGTCTCTCACGGACACTTTACTTATTTCGCGTTAGTTAAGGCGCACCAGGCAACAACTTCTGCTGATGTCTATGATGTCGTAAACGTCGCCGTTACTCATGCCGGTTCCACGTTATTTTCCGTACAGCCAGCCTAATAAGAGGGCGTTTAACAATGCGGTGTGTCGAACGCACGAAAGTAATGCTGCGGGAATTGATCTCAATTCCATATGCAATATTATCGATCCCAATATCAAAGATCAACTCGCACGCGTCAATCCTTTTCTTTTTCGATTCTTCGAAAAAATCCGCGCGGCGTTAACTTTGGAATACTACTCAGATTTTTCTTACATTAAATACTATTACTTAACTAAAATACTATTTTAATGTGAAAAAAATCTTATTAAATTATTTTAAGCTATTAAAATATTAACAACAAAAATTTAACTTGCATTAGCTTTTCGTAAAAATTCACCCATAGTTAGAGCTGGTAAAATTACACATTTTTTGGATAAAGTCCATATGTTAAGTCCATATGATACAGTCCATATGGTAACCGGCAGAAACTGGTCTTTTCTATTAATAATGATTATATAAATAGAAAATAATATAAGAGGGTTGTAAATTAAAGAGACCTTTCCAAATTAAGCTTTATCCAAAATCAAATCCACAATAGATTAGAAGTCGACGTAGCAAGTTAGTTTTTTATTATAAGATATTGAATAATAAATGTAAAACAGATTTATATAAATACAAAATTTTAATTTCGTTATTATTACGTTTTCCTCATTAAAATAAAAATTAATATAAAATTTAGTAACAATTATATCTCCAAAGTTTTTGTTAAAGAAAAGTATTTTTCAAGTTAATTAGAACAAAAAAAATGTATAAGATTCAATTATTAATTCGTTATCATTGGTTGGTTTCATTTTTCTTCAAACCATGATGATTAGTATGATTCATTAATAAATTCAAAGTGTGCATTAATATATTTTAATGTTACATTTGAGTTATTTTTATAATTTTCTTCAGTTTATTCAGTTTAGTTAGGTCGAATAAGGTCCGGATAAAAGTGGAATTTGTCATGGTTTTTTCCGCTCGTTGGACTTTTCCGATCAATCCTGTTCACAGTAGTATTCCAGAATTAATAACGAATATTTTTTTTAATAGATACCGTTATCCAACAAATACATGGGCTCCACGTATTTGTACAGCTCATTCAATACCTAGCAAAGAACATTGAACATGTCATCGCTATCAATCGAACATTCCTTATCAGAAATCAACTACTAGAACGTTCGATCGATACCCTCCTGCCGTAGCACTGTTCGCCAACTCGCGAATAATCGCGGGAAGGGACGGCATCCATTTTCGTACGATGTGGCGCGCGACCGGGCCGGCGCGGCGCGCCGTGATTACGTGAAAAGGGAACTCCAGTTAACAAGACGTATTCTGTTGACTCGGAAAAAAATAGAAATAGAATTCGCCAAGATCAACCTGTCGTCAGGGTGCGGTGTAACCCCTGGAGAAGGAAAATCGCGATAGCTATTAAATACGCGAATCGAATACGCCGTTGGATATACGTCGTGAGAGCACTGGATCGACGGGCTGATTTTCCGGAAGATTGGATTCGAGGGAGGGGAAAAGTGAAAGACGTTTCTTGTTTATTCTACGGGGCGTGCTTGAGGACGGATCAAAGCGGCGTGATAAATCGAGCGAATACGATGAATCGCACGAGTAATAACATTTCGACGCCGGCGGTCGGCCCCAGGCTTGCGAAAAAACAATATTTATATGATAATGGTGCGTCTGTGCATGCGTGCGTGCGACTCGGGCGAGCGGGCGCGCGGGTAGAAGCACAAAGGTGCTCCGCGAAGGAGAGCGTGCTTCGACTCGAGA
>QKQZ01052520.1:0-27239 GCA_003595255.1 Solenopsis fugax
TATTATTTTCACATAATGGAGAAAAAATACATATACATAGAATATCCGATGTTATGTGGGTATCTTATTGGAACTTTGTGCACAAAAATGAGCTTTTATAACCGAGATTGATTAAAGCGCGCGACTTATCCGCGCGCTATTTTATCACCTGCTCGTTGATGAAAACAGAAGTATTCGGTTCCAGAGGTATGGAAAGACTTCGTCGCGACTTTAAATTCACTCCGTCTGTTTTACGAGACTATAACTAGCATATAGCTTCACATTCTACGCTTTTCTTCTCCTCGTGATAGCAGTTTTCTTCTTGAATTTACAAATTGTTGCTGGAATTTCATTATACATTTTACTACCCGTGATATCGTTGCCGGTATTAATTTGTAGGATATAGTCGCATAAATCACGTTAAGAGTTAAGTAAAAACAAATTAAATTTCTGTTCTGAGTAAAGGAATTTTTTTATATAAATGGCTTAAATTGTCCATGTCTCATATTTGTAGTCAGATAACCTGATTTACGATATTTTTTATATGTTTCAATGAACTCGGAGATATTTATCAAATATCAATTCAATTTTTCCTAATGGAAAAAACTGACACGAAGATTCTCTACTTAAAAAGTTTTTAAAAGAAGCGACAAATGCTTACGTCTTATTTTCCTGTTGCAACGCAAAGAAAGAGAAAGATACCATTGATATTACGAGAATAAAATTTCAAAGACTTCAGATCGCGATTTCCGATAGTGGCGCTGGACAACTTTGGCTTCGTCGTAGTAAATATGAAAAATCTCCATTCCCAAATTATTGTACGACCAGTAACAAACTCGCGTTTCTACCTCAGAGTCGGGGAATGGGAAATGGATGGAATGGAGATGTAAGTAAGTTGGAGATGAGGGAGGTGAGTTCAGCGTAAAGAATTCAACGGGGATGGAAAAAGCAGTCGAAGTATCGAAGTGCGATCTCACTGCGCTACGATAACTAAATGATATTATTAGCCTTGAGCGAGATGGAAGTGGAAGTGGAGCGGAGAGATCGAATAGGCAATGATGCGTTACGGCAGAGAGAGAGAGAGAGAGAGAGAGAAGGAAATAAAAAATAGTATGGATAAATGTATTATATAGACATGAGACGTAAGTAACCCGAAGGCACAAGAACGACGCAAGGAAAAAAAAAATAGAGCGCGGAAAACGCGATGAAGTGAGTCGGTGCGCGGAGGTGATTGCTATTTAACTCCCATCGAATCGAAACTTTTCGCGGTACTCGTGGGTACCGCGATAGACGTGAGCACCAAAGCGTTTATTTGCAGATGGGAAAAATGGAATTACAATAAAGTGAAATGGAGTTCTGACGATCCTACCTAGCTTCGCGTAATCCTCCATTGGTTCGCCGTGGCCGGACGGTCGGCCGAGGCCGCGGAACTTTTAAAGTGTCCTTGTTAAGTTTTGTTTTGCGCGAGTTTTTAGTAAGACGAGCGCCGATTCTTCCGTGGATCGTGCCGAAAATTCGGCGTCGCGCCATGCCATAAAGAGGCTCCGCCAGGGAGGAATCTCATTGCTATTCAACGATCGTGAGTGCGCCCGGCGAAAATCCGTCGAAATGTTTAGCTTAAGAATAGCTCAGTTCAGCGAACAATCACCGAAGTATCACGCGTGAATGCCGATCGTATAGATAGATGTCGTATATACAGCTCGATTGGATGTCCCAATTTCGCGGAACAATTCCCCCCCCTTTTTTAAGAATATTCTTTCTTTTTTTTTTATATCGCTCCAATTTTAATGTAATTCTACACAATGTTATTCGCGTTCTCGTTTGCGTAATCCATTTTATCGGAAAATAATGGTCCGCGCATGGTATTTAAATCGCTAACGAATAGCATTTAACGAGCCAGGGAAGCATTAGTGTAAAACTGGTAAGACGAAAGGTTTAACGTGCTGAAAGAGGTGCATGCAAACCACACTAATCGCAGAAGTAATTATCGAAAGGATAAATATCTCGACGCCCGTGGAACTCCGCTCCGCTTTTAGAATATCCAGATGTACGTTGGTCCCCTTTGTTGGTTCAAGTACTCTTCGGCAGTCGCGCTGATATTTCAGGAGAGAGAGACACTTGTATCTTGGTACAGTAACATATGCGGCGGGGTGTTATCATTCCCTCTCAACGATAATATTGCTCTTGCCGCCGCGTGCGTTTCTTCCGTCGGTGCATTTACTTTGGTCTACCCGACACCATTCGCGTACAATACCGGTCTTTCCCCTTTTCCAGAGGAATATAAATGTGGGAACAAATTCCCATAAAGGCGCCTCGAAATCGCCGACGACAATTTTTCCCAATAAGAAATGCGTGAATTGGTGCGCGAAAAGAATACACGCGCACGCGTATTTGCGTAAAACAATTTTACCGGGAGCGGCGATTTAATTTCACAAAACAAATGATCGAGCACACGTCGCATCAAGAGAGTAATTTGAATATTCATCGAATATACCGCCTAAACGTGCGCTTTATGGCGCTCGCAAATTTTTGCAAACGTGCGATATTTGGGCGATTACATCGTCCGCGAAATAAAACGGCGACAGAGGGGTAAAAAAAAGTAATTGGCTGCGAATGTACCTTCGTAACCAGTTATGTTTGAATTAATGAAAAAGCGAACGAGCACCGCGACATCATATGCACACTTTATAAAGAAATTCAAATTTGTCAAACGCGAAACAGAAAAAATTGTCTCATCTGTGCGATGTACATTTAAGTTTTGTGATAAACGATGTCACATTTGGACTATGGCCAATAATGAGGTAGTATAACAGTAACTTTTTTATACAGGTTTGGAAAAAAATGTGAAAGATGTATGCATTTAATTTTCGCAAAAAGTAAGCAGAAATAACGTTGATGAACTTTACAATTTGTTAACGTTACCATATAAAAATTGACAATCCTGTACAAAAAATGCGCTTATTGCGAAGCTATTCTAATTTTTCATGTATGAATACATACGCGAAAGGTCGTTGGCGAATTTGTGCAAATGGTGGATTGGAACACTGAACGTTATTTGAAAGCTTAATACCTTGACTCTTATTAAAGTTTATTGACTTTATCTAGGCAGATATAAATACATTTTGCCTTTAGAAAGTACGATGCCGCAATTTGCGTTTAATCTACAAAAAGATCTTGCCTAGGGCGCTCTTACATGCGTATACTTTAACTTAATGTTCTACACTGAAACTGAATGTAATAAACCTGGAAACTAGTTGGTTTTAATCGTAAAACAAATAAAATATAGAGACAATTATTGCAGCAAACAGTTATTTGACAATGCAACTATTTTATTTTAAAAAATCTATTCCAACGAGGTTTTAAGATAATATCGAGTGTAATAAAAGTTGTTTTTATTTACTGTGCAAAATAAAATATAAATTCTTCGTTTAATAAAATATCAATTCTTTCATTTTTTTCTCTTCGATAAGAATAAAATTCGAGTTTATTGGTAATAAAACGTTTCGGTTATTAGTAAGTGTACACATTGATGTGTAAAAGATATGTGACATTTGTGAGAAAGTTAAGAATATTTTAAATGACTAGAAAAACAAGAAAGAATTATTATATGAATATAAGAAATTTTGTTACATATTACATGCTGTTTGAAAAGACTTTCTGATTCATTATTTCTGAAGAGTTAGAAAATAGCTGTTTTCGATCCTAGTAATTGAACAATGAACAAGATAATAAGACTGCGGTGCAAACAACCATGTCGTTTAATGCACTCGAACGAACGATAATACGGCTGTTCTCTCGGGATTTTCATCGTTCATTGGCAAAGTCGAGAGCGATTGGCATTCGAGATTCGTCAAAGTTCAAGGGATTTGGATCGGAGCCAGCGGTTGCTCCCGTTACACATGTGTGCGGGTACATGCATGTGTGAATGCAAGAGCGTTTGTCTGTCGAGAATGTCCCGAAAGTGAGTCACTTTCTACCCTCGTTCCGATTCCCTGACGGGCGAGGTGGGTGGAACGGCCGCCACGGAACCAGACGTGCTCGAAGAAAAACACGGGAGAGAAGTTCGACGGAGGTGAAGGAACCGGGACCGGAGGAGTCGCCGCAAAAAAAAAAAGAGAGAAAAAAACAATCTCGTAAAGATATCGCTTCTTATGCTTCCGACGAGCGCAGCGGCACGGCACGACGCTCGAAATATCAGAACGTCGGGATGCGAACGGAATGCGCGCGGAAGAAAATCTCGACGGTGAGAAAAGGGGGGGGNGGAAAAAAGTAATCCGCCGCAGTGCATCTCGGGGCAGGCTGAAGGGGGTGGTTGTGCTCGCTTGTGGCGAGCGTAAATCTCGATTCGAGAAAATGAAATTTGTGCCGTGGCGCATCCCAGTGTCAATTTTTACGGCGTGTGTATGTGTTAGCACGTCTGTACTCGCGCACGCGTTTTCCACGTTTCCGCGTGGTTGGATTATTTTTATCGCGCGCACCCCGGCACGCGCGATATTTTAGTTTACCTATAAATCACGCCGCGCGGATGGCAAAGACGAATTTAAATTCAGCGATTGAACGCGCGTGACGTTTTCGATGGCAGCGTGTTTTTATCGCGCCACACACGTATGCGTTGACATTACGATTATCAGCACGATGATATTATGAACGATGCGACTCGAGATAACGCGTGCGCGCGTGTATACATTGAAATATTAAAATACGAGTATTGGAACGAGTGTTGTGACAAAAAGCGAATTTTCGAATATCAATCCTCATTTTCATGTCTTTAATTATTAACCCTAGCTCCCCACACATGAGTACGTCGTATCCTATTTTTTTACATTACTGTAACTTTTTTATAATATAATTTGAAGAGGATTTTGGTTTTAAAAACTTTAACTATCCAAAGTACTCGTTTTTTGCAACACATTCTTTTTTAAATTGCTTGACAATAAAATATTTTTTATTCGAGTCCCGTTTATCGTCTTTATCAGACTATGAGGTATCGATTTCATATATTACGAGCTAAAAAATATGTTTTCTGTTCAGAGATATAGCGTATCAAAGTTACAGGGTTCCATAAATCCATAGGTGGGGAGAAAAGTAACCAAAAATAAACGTGGGGAGCTAGAGTTAACGTCTTCCTAATATATATTGAAAAAATTTGTTCGCGCTAAATTCGCATTACCATTGCAAACGATTTTAATAAAAGCGTGTGTGATAATTATTGTTATCACAATAAACAGCGAAAATAGCATGAAAGACACATGCCGATGGACACGTGTAAACAAACTAATACACGTTTACAACGCAGGTAGAATATCAAAAGTGCAAGCGTGCATAACTTGTTCTAACTAAAACATAATTGTTTTATGGCGCAAAACCGTAATGCGTCCTCGATATTATTTGTAAAGCTGCTCGACGCTAAAATATGTATTGGACATCAATATGTATTAAACAGTACGATAAAAATCAGTGCACTCTATCTGGCTATAATATTACTTTAAACTAATCGATATATCAACATGGAGAGATATTTACGTCAGATTCAATATCGGCTTGACGCATCGCGTACCACCCTCATTCTGCGATTAAAATTCGGATAATAATATGTTAACAGCCTTCAATCATCTATTTTTTAATATTTCAATATATGAAAATTTGATACATTGCACATATCGATCTCGTAAGCTGCATATCTAATCGACTCTTAGAAATATTCAAATTAAGCTAACGTGTTTAATTCATACTACGATATATGAAGTAAAATTTCATCGCGGTTCATCAATAAAAAAAAAAAAAGAATTTTATTCGCTTCCCTTTTTGGCTGAATTTCATCAACATTAATTAATAAGTAAATGTGCCAATAGACGATGTGAATGTTCAATTGTGCGTGGATTATGCGAGAATCATTTATGAATCATTTCTTTGGACAAGGAGCGTTATTTACGGGAAGGAGCACAAAGCCCAGCGCGAAATCGAGCAGAGAATAATAAATCGCGGCGTGAACGCGCGCTGCTTGTTTCGACGAAAGCCGAGCGTGAGGAAAATGGTATACGGCGGAGAGGATCCGTAAAATTGTCGCCGGTACCGCCGACTTGTCTACTTCCCCGCGTTTTTACGGGCGTCCGCGCTCTCGCACGTAGATGGCTTTCTTTCTTCACGCGAGCGCGAGAGACGTACATGCGGATACATTATTCATCACGCGATAGTGCGCCTGGAACGTCGGCCGATGAGTTAGACGCACTTTCGACAATTCGTCGTCGCACACTTCCGTAGACGTCGCGAGCAATTGAGAAGTCAGTATCGATTCCGTCAAAAATGCACTCCACAATTAGACCTCAAGTGGAGTTGTCGCAACCTTTCGGAGCGATTCAAACGCTCGAGTTCTCGGTGGGACAAGTCGAGGAGAGAATTACGTACCCGAGGACTCCGGAAATATCCGACGACGCGGTTCCCGTACGATAGTATTCAGTAGATAGTTCATACCAGACAATTTCGCTGCTTAATTATTCCCCGTTCTGCGTTTTGCCGCTCTCGCGATAGAATGCAAATGAACGTTTGAGAGTTTTTGCGGGGAATAATGAACAGTGGTCTACCACGTGGCTTCGCAAGGACGTCCGATCGTAAAAAAAGTTCATAATTTTGTCAAATCTTCGACAGTGAATCAAATCATGCATGCAAGATTATTCTCTCATCATAATTTAAAAATATACTATTTTATTAGGAAATATTCAGCCAGAATATATTAGTACTAATTTTCTTGCAATATTTTATTAAGTTTTTAAAAGGAAATATAAATGAAAAAGATAACAATCTTATTATTTTGCTAACCCTAAACCCAACATGAATGTTATTAAAAATATCAAGTTTATCGTCCCAACAATACAAATATTAAAATAAAAATAGTAAACTATAAAATAAAAGTATTAAAATTTAGTAAATATATACTTTTATTTTAGTCATAGTTTAGTATTTTTATTTTAATATATGTATTGTTGTGGGACGACAAACTTGATACTTTTTATAAAATGTATTCTTCACACTGATATATATTATTAAATTATATATCATTAAATAAGAATATTATATAATATTAAAAATAATACGGCATAATGTGTAATTATTTATAATAGTGTTAAAAATGCACATTTTCACGTAATTTTCATGATATAATATTCCTCATAAATCATCTTTATTCGAAAATTAAGCTCAATTTCCGTCTCTTGTTCTCCCTCCCTCTCTCTCTCTCTCTCTCTCTCTAGTATCCCTACCAGACCTGCATAATCAAGACCTAATTAAGTGAACGGATTACACACAAGCGCTCTTACCCTCTCGAACTAATCGTTCAAAGCGGGCGAGTTCGCAAAAAGCGAGTGCAGCTCACAATCACACACGTGATCATGTGTGTGTTTGTGAGCATAGACGAGTTGAAAAAAATGCAGCGTTTGGCGTTGAATAGGCATCGTTTTGATCGATGATTGAACATATTCGTACGTGCAGGCAATCAAATAAGAGTTACAAACATTCATTTCAGCACGTTAAACAAGAAAGAATTAAATCAATTCTTGCAATTCTAATCAGTTTAATGAATTATTAAGTTTTAATACTTGTAATTATTTAGAGATGTAGAGATATTAAATTAGTTCAGTTTTCCTCTGCCATGAGGATGTAATAACTGCACAAAAAGAACGGTTTTGCTAAAGTATCGAAAAATTTATATAGATGCAGATCTGGAAATAAATTTTGTTGCATCATCAAAATAATTATTAAGCATATTCAAGTAGATGGGCAATACTGCAAAAAAAATGTATTTTAAATTAATTTTATTAAACATTTATTTTATTTTATTTTATTCTAGCACAATCAGCTTGAATCCTTCCTGCATAATTATTTTGATGCTTCAACAAAATTATTTCTAGTTCTGTATCCAGTTAAATTTTTAGATACTTTAGCAAAACCGTGTACAACAGTGTTTTCTTTTTTTTTGTCTATCATTTAAGTCTATCATTGTATCCCGAAACTAAAACGTCAGACATGCTGTGCAATGCCTTCATTCTTAATAAAACAAAGATTGTGCGTTTTCTTTTGTTCAAATATCATTAATCATCGGCTATTCTAATGTGAGCATTGCGTGCCTAATGTCGTATTTATGTCGGGTTATACATGTAGTTATAACGATTGTTACGTTTGATTGATACATAAAATAACGCCTTCAAGCATTGGTCTTGGAAAGACATATGTTAATTAAGGCTGAACGAGAGCGCGCTGAAATCAACACGGAGCTGCGATAATTGAAATTAAAAATTAAGGGTGTATAAAATGCAGTGTAAACGCATTATATTAAATTTATCTGTTTTATACCGGACCGAGATAAAATTGAATTTTCCATAACATTAATTATTCCTGAAATTAGACGCGCATTACTTAATTAAATTTTCAATGACCATGTTATCAAGATAACGTTGTAAAATGCGCGCTCTCTCTCGCTCTCTTTCTCGATTCATTTTATTGGAAAATAATCTTTAATAATTTCCGAATAATGAAGCTGCGAAAATATGAATGCTTATACACGTCCTTGTACGTAAAAAACCTAATAATAAAATAACCGTAATAAACTTTTTCAATTTTATTCTGCAAAAACTTCAATTATTTAATCATCGTCCTTAATTAGTCACTTGCTTGTGCGTGTGCAAATGTCTAGGAAGCTTCATTCTTATGATTAGAAATGTATACAAAGATTAGCAAATTTGGATATTTAAAACAAATGTAATTTAATAATAATATTCTACATAAATAAAACATGATAAATTAATGGAACTTTTTTATGATATGCTACGATATCTCGTTACAATGATCAATACCATGTTCACAATATTATAAAAAACATATCAATCTATATCATCATAAAATATTGATTATACGTCAGCGTGAAAGCACAGAAAATGGCGAGCATCAAATATACACATTCATAAATCGTGGGGTATTTACTGTGTAACCATATTCTCATTTGTCACGCCATACGAACGTTTGCATACTTGAAAACGCTATTTGTACCAATCATCGCCGTTTTTGAAATGCAACGTATTTACATTACATTCCAATCACCGGATAATTAATGCACTTTCGTCTGACGGAAATGCATAATTAGTGAAACTGTCGTATCAGTTGTATTCTACCTTCAGATGCACACATTTAAATTCCTATGTAAAGCATCTCTGCGCAAACCCCCCTGCTTATTCGGTTTATTCATAGAAAATATTATTTCTGCATCCATTTCTATACTTATGCCCAGAACTTATGTTCCTGAATAAGGAAACAAGGAAATATATTGCTCTACCGTAGATGAGCGAACTATAAAAGTTTCCGTAAAGTATACACACATATTCTTATATCTGTGTTATGTATATATCGAAGATCGGATTTATGAGCAAGCGGCGTGATACGTAAAAAATTTTATGAAACCTCGTCACACCGTAATCTTTTTACACACAATACAAAAGTTGAGTTTCTGTATTAAAAAAAAAAAAAAAATATTTTTCCCGCATAGAGAAAAGGTCATGAAAAATTTATGAATATCGTGAAAACTATTGGACAACATTTTGTAATTACATAATTGAACAGATGTATTCATATTATTATTATATCTCTAACTATCCGTATTCAATCGTTGCAAACTATCGAAATTAGTCGGAACGTATTTATATCGTTTAATTAACAGCCTTTGAATAAATGATGCGATTGTACGGTCGTGTACGCTCGAAATTTGCCGCAATATGCGCGTTCTTGCACAGAGAGGGCAATGCACGATTTCTCATACCAGATGGAACGAGCTGTCGGTATCGTCTTGTACAAATAATCACGGCAATCCTTTCCTCGACCCCACTGTCGGTGTACCGCATATCGTAAACTTACGCATTCACGAGAAGAGCCAGGCCAAAATTAAGAGAGAAGGAAAAAGAGACAAAGAGAGAGGCTGCCGCTTCCAGCTGGAAATCTACTTCAATCTAAATATTTAACTCAAGTCTCCCTCAAAAACAATCTACCGTTGTTTATCGCTATAAAACGAATCTTAACCGTCCTAGCGTATCAACGACAAAGAATTTAGCCGCTTTTCTCAATTTGACGAAGCAGATTACCAGCTTTAGCCTTTCCTTTGACAATCTACACGATTGGAGCCGAATTTCTTACCAGAAACGTGATCGCAAATACGAATCCAAACGATAATGTAAATAATCTACTAACCCTTCGTGTATATTTGTTACATATTCGTATTTTTTAATTCTTTTTTGCCCAAGTATTAAATTCTCAATTAATCATTTTTCATAGCATATATTATTCTTTTCGAAATCAATTTGGAAAAAAATCATGAAATTTATTTCATGTAACAACTTTAATCATTTAAAATCAAAATATTGTTGTTAAGTGTTGTTCCTCGATAAAAAATGAGACATAAAGGCTTTACAATAAAATCGTACTCGTTGTATCGTGCATTTCAGGTGACTTATCGTTTCTACTAGAAGGAATTACGAGCGTCGGGGAAGAGAGAGACGAAGAGGCCACGCGAAGCCTGGAGATAGGTTCGACCGATCGATCGGTAGAGCAACAAAGCCATTATCTGCTTCAGCCGCTCAAGCACAAGGTAAATTGTGTCCGTGTGCTGGAGTAGGTCTGTTCCACCGGAAGTCAGAGGGTCACTCTCTCGACCGACTAAAGCTAGTCGAGACGTCAAGTCCGTACTATATGTTAGTCCCTTCCGATCCATCAAGATCCTTGTAAAGTTTCGGTCTATCAATGGATACCCTCGAACGCACAGTATTGAAACCCCGACAATACCCTCGATATAAAATACCAGATTCGTAAGTCTTTTTAACGAGGAGAATTATGTAAGCGATGTCACTGACCTTAGAGTATAACATAGAATTTCCTCAATTTTTTTTAGCAAGAGTGAAAAAATATAAATTAAAAAATAAAAATAAAACGAAAAGTAAAATAAAATAAATTTCAAAAAATATGGTTAAGTTATAAAATGTTATAATGGCGAAGTTCACATGACGTTATATAGTTAAATATTTTTTCAATCAATCTGTTCTAGTCAATCTATTTTGAAATAATAAATGTATGAAATACTTATTTGCAATATCATCTACACACAAAAACATATTCTTGTGCTAAGAAAATGCGATTACTCAATTTTTAGTTTGCTTCCTTCAAATAACAGTTATCTCTACTTTCAAACACTATTTTTTTAATAATAGTTTTAAAATACACTCATCATTTGCTTGAAACAAATAATTTGAAACAAATAATAAATAGTTTATTTTAAATAACATTTATTTAAAATAAACTTGTGCGTACATACAGAAAAATACATATTATAAATCAAGTAAATATTATTTATTAAAAAGTAAATGTTATATTCGCGTAATCTATCATAAATATCAACATGAGCATCAATTTTATTCAAAGTATATTTTGAATTCTAGTAATTTAATATTCCAATCAAAAATATTAAGTTAAATAATACAAAAATTTGATTTGCACATTATTCTAATTTTTGTTCGATACAATTTTATAATATTCTTCGAAAGAATATAAATTCATTTTTGGGATATATAATAATAATGAGTTTTTTTCTAAACTTTGTGATGAGTGATATTTTAAGACAATTATCCAGAATACATTCCTTGTGAAAATAACTGTTACTTAATAGAAGAAATAAAAATAAAGTAATCACTTTTCATAACAATACAATTGATATTTTTACTGTGTGTATATTATCTATTTTTTATTTTACACACATTCCATGCATTCATGTTACATATACAGTTTTCACAGATCCATTACCTCAAATTAAAATAAGAAATAATTAAAAACTCACAAATGCAATGCGCAGCAGCGGAATTGTTACACAGCTATACATGACCCTGAAACAAATATATATAGAAATTATAAGGGAATTGTAATTTGTTGCAGTGATAAAATAAATATTTTAGAAAAATATTGTCCGCATTGAATTATTCATTTATTTCTTAAGTCAGATTTGATACAAGCACACGAATGTCAATCATGACTAAACTGTGGCATCATTAGCATTAAAAACAAGTTGTTCACTTGCATATTGCTTATTAAACGAATATTTAACAGAAAAATTATATAATTTTCGAGAAATTAGCTTCAGTTGATAAGCAAAGAGATCCATATAACAATAAATGATGCTTTACTCACCCACAGGTGCTCCGCCGTCGCCTGATGCCTCCTCGGACCTCCTCCTACGCTCAGGTTTCCTGGTCCTCGTCCTTTCCTGGCACTGATACATCACTCGCGAAAGTACGGTTAATTAGGATCGCGCGGCACTTTATACAGCACACCCGACATTAATCGAACGCGCACACCACGAAATAAGGTTAATCACGATCGCGCGGAACTCCGCACTCCCGACACGTTAACGCTACAGACGTTTTACATTCCCGAGAATCATATTTGCCAAAACGAGAACCGGAATCGCGATCGAAGCAACAATCCGTTCGGCGTCCCTGCAAAAGAGAAATGTGGAGAGTTTTAATCGTCGAATTCACACCATGTCGTTAGCGAGTAGCAAAGTATTCAGAGATAATTTGCAATTGTACTTACGAATTACACGCCGCAACGTCGCTCGTCTCGGCATCTTTCCTTTTTCCATCCGCACCGACAACTTGGAAACGAGATTGCGACAATGACGCCGGCTATTTCTCCCGTGTTACTACGTGTGTCAAAGTAACAACTGCATACGTGGCGGGCAGCCTGTGAAAATTTCATTATCGTACTCGCAATACACTTCAGACCAATTGCTAATAGGTTAGGAATGCAAAGTACGACGCGCGAGGTGCAGAAATTAGAATTTACGTATTAAGGAAATTATCATCCGCTCGAATGTTGCAATGAGAACAGTAATTTAACGTTTCTATCTTTCGAATTCTTACGTGCAATGTATAAATCTCACGAAATACGTGCACGCAGCCACCGGCACGCCAACGAGTTGATCGTCGATCGCCAGCGTCGCGTGTCGACTAACCGTGCCAGTGATAGCTAATTATTGTTCCTGGCGAATCGTGTTCGGCGTCTCGGGATAGAAAGCTCAAGAAAGAAAGAACGCTACGACGATGCGACGCACCGAACGACTCTCGCTCTTGTCTCCTGTCCGTACCTACACACAGGCTCGCTCCGCGGAAAAACAGGACCTTGCGTAATAACAACAACGCCGCGCCACCCCGCGCGTTGGCGCCACGCGTCGACGGCGATCGTCGCATTTTTGGCGCTCGAGCCGGTCGCTCGCTATGCTGAATCGGAATCATATTACATCGTTAACGAATGTCGAGGAACGACCGTATGTTAGATGCTCACCCAACGAATAAATCTCACGAAATACGTACATGTAGCCGTCAGTTGAGCACGCCTGCGACTTGATCGTTGATCGCTAGCGTTGCCGCGGACCACGTTGGTTAACCATGCTAGTGATAGCTAATTACTGCTCCTGGCGAATCGCGTTCGGCGTTTCGGGATAGAATCTCGAGAAAGAAAGAACGCTACGACGATGCCGGCGCACCGAGCGGCTCTCGCCCGTGTCTGTACCCGTACACACAGGCTCGCCGCGCGCGAATGAAAACACAAGCGACCTTACGTAACGACAACAACGCCGCGCTGGACATTGGCGCTTGGCGTCACGCGCCGACTGCAATTGTCGCGTTCGGTGCTCAAGCCGGTCGCTCGCTTCGATGAATCTAAATCGAATTCACGTTACATCGTATTGACGAATGTCGGGGTACGATGCAAATAACGACTGCATGTGTGTATTAGACGACGCTCACCCAATTGTATTTTCTGTGTGTCCACGACGTGACGACGCTCCTCGCGGGGTACGGGGGAAAGAAGGAAACAGCGAAAGTGGTGTCGGTAACTTCACTCTCGTGATACAACACGAGTCAAATTAGCGACTGACCAAGTGCCGATGAACTGTATCCGAAAATATGCGATCGAAATTCGCGGCCAGTATATTTCACACGCGTAATCCCCGCGGAATGCACGTATTATTAATTACTCGTTGTCACACATTAACGTTATTAATATATAAACGGTCGATATATCACGACTTTCCATTACTTGACGTAGTCGATCGTGTATTACTCCGCGCTCTCAATTTGATACGATGTGTGTGTGTGTGTGTGTGTGTGTATGTGTGTATTCAAATCTACAAAATTATTAAAGATGCGATTAAGATCAGTATTCATTGTCGTAAATAATGTTCAACCTTCGATTGAAAGAAAAAAAATGAATGCAAGAATGAGTCTGTAATTAATTACACTTTCAATATCGGTCTAAATGTCTCAACGAAGCAATAACTTACGATTTCCGTATAATCTGTCGCTTCAATACACACGTCAAATTAATAAATCGCGAGATATTTGCTTTGATAATGAAGTGCCGTTTCCACACGCCTACACGAGTCTTTAATTACAAGAGATGATTAATCGGACGGTATTAATCGATAAACGTTCGTGCGGAATAAAACACGTTTTCTCTTGGGCCCTGTGCTTTTGTCGCGATTACATTTGTAAGGCGTAAGATACGGAGCGATTCCGATTTGTCCAGTTGTCCGTCTAACAATAAGTTTCGAAACACGAGTAACGATACGACGAGTTTATGTAAATAGTAGGACGGCGCGACGCCGCGGCGCACGTCCAGCATTGTTTGTTTACATGAGTCCGATCGGCTGCTGCTGAACAATGTTCAAATGTATAAATACACGTTGAAAATTTCCTACCTCCTATTCCGAATTTCAGTATAGCGTCAACTGTCGCATGCATTTTATGCTTCGTTTCGCGTGGACTCTCATTATATCGTGGTAGTAAATATTCTATGATAACGATTAATTGCGTTCGATCGAGAGCGTTTTAGAAATTCGAATATATATTTAATCGTACGAAGAGGTTAAGTAATATTTTTAATAGTCGAGACGCATAGGTACACACATTTAATTTGTAAACTTCCCAGATAGCACAGAGAATTCAAAAAGCATTAAAAAAGAATTCAGGTTTATGTCACCAATACTGAGTTTATTTTGAAATGCAAAAAGAATTCTTTTTCTGAAAAAGAAAGAAAAAGTCAGGAAAAGAATTCTTTTTGCATCTCAAAATAAACTCACAATTGGTGACATAAACCTGAATTCTTTTTCAATTCTGTGTGCTATTCTGGGTTATTAATATACATAACACGATAGATAAATAAAAGTACGATAGTTATACGTCGCGTTTTAGATTCTTCACTGAAATGTACTTTTTCTATCATTCCCGAATCGTAATCGTATCAAGCATACTACGAAACAAAGCACAAAACGTACGACTGCAATCTGTCACCATCGAAATTCACTTAATGAGGAAAAAACGAAATTCTCAACGTACGTTTGTTCTATTACACATTAAAAACTTTCGTAAAAGCAACAACTAGCTATTATCGACACGTACGCCCGCGACCGATTATACCGACGCATACCGAGATTTACTCATTGTACATAAAAAAAAATCAAAAGGATAAAATGCGTACACTGTTATTTTGTCACAGTCATTTCTTTAATACGCACGACACGCTTTGTATCTCTCATCTCCTGAAATGTCATTTGCCTATCATTTTCTGAATCGCTGGCGTGAAAACTTAATACGCGTATCGGGTGATTTAGATTACAAAAGACCATGATATATCGGGATCGTGTTTACGCATTAATAACATCAATATATAATTTATTATGCGACGCGATTAAAAACATGCGTATCTCACGAAATTTACTCGTCTGAAATGTATTGCGGGTGCAATAACAAAATTCGATTATAAATTTTCACACTACGGTTCACCGCGCCTCGGTCATTAATTTGACTCGCGTCGTAACGCGAGAGTGAAGTCGCGGGGTCGCCCGTATCGATTCTCGCTTTCGAGATATCGCGAGTAGAAAGGAGATGGACTCGGCCGACGTTGTGACGCGGTTTAATTCGTAAGTACAGCCGCGAGTAATCCGAGCACCTTGATACTCGTTAACGACCTGACGGCGCAATCGACGATACAACGATTAAAACTCACCGCATTTCTCTTTTGCAGGGACGCCGAACGGAACGTTGCTTCGCGCGTTTCTCGACTACTCGTCTTTACATGATTCTCCCTGTGATAAAACGAGCGTCGCAATTAACGCATGAGGAGTGCGAGGCACTGCGAGGTTCCGCTCGATCGTAATTAACCTTATTTAGCGGTGCGCGCGTCGCGTTCGATTAATGTCGGGAGTTCCGCGTAAAGTACCGCGCGATCCTAATTAACCTTACTTTCGCGAGGGACGTGTCAGTGCAGGCTGTCCACCACGTACAGTCGGTACATTGACACACGTAGTAACGCGGGAGTGAAATTGCCGACGCTATTGTCGCGGTTTCCCTGCGTCGGAGCGTCGCGGATACACGGAAAGCACAGTTGGGTGAGCATCGTCTAACATATGCGATCGTTATTAGCGTCGTTCGTCGACATTCATCAATGTTAGATTCAGCGTGGCGAGTGACCGGCTCGAGCGACGGCCACCATCGACGCGTAGCGCCAACGCGCGGGAGCGCGGCGTTGTTGTTATTACGCAAGGTCGTGTTTGTTTTCATTCGCGCGCAGCGAGCCTGTGTGTAGGTACGGACAGGGGCGAGAGCCGTTCGGTGCGTCGTAGCGTTCTTTCTTTCTCGAGCCTTCTATCCCGAGACGCCGAACGCGATTCGCCAGGAGCAGTAATTAGCTATATCACTGGCATGGTTAGTCGACACGCGACGCTGGCGATCGACGATCAATTCGTTGGCGTGTTGACGGCTTCGTGTACGTATTTCGTAAGATTTATTCCTTGTACATAAGAATCCGAAAGAAAGGAGCGTTAAATTACTGTTCTCATTGCAACATTCGAGCGGATGATAATTTCCTTAATACGTAAATTCTAATTTCTGCACCTCGCGCGTCGTACTTTGCATTCCTAACCTATTAGCAATTGGTCTGAAGTGTATTGCGAGTACGATAATGAATTTTCGCAGGCTGCCCGTCACGTATGCAGTCGTTACTTTGGCACACGTAGTAACACGGGAGAAATAGCCGGCGTCATTGTCGCAGTCTCGTTTCCAAGTTGTCGGTGCGGGTGGGAAAAGGAAAGATGCCGAGACGAGCGACGTTGCGGCGTGTCTAATTCGTAAGTACAATCGCAAATAATCTCTGAATACTTTGCTACTCTCTAACGACATGATGTGAATTCGACGATTAAAACTCTCCGCATTTCTCTTTTGCAGGGACGCCGAACGGATCGTTGCTTCGATCGCGATTCCGATTCTCATTTTCGCAAATGTGATTCTCAGAAATGTGATAAATCGCCTGTCGCGATTAACGCGTCGGGAGTGCGAAGTTCCGCGCGATCGTGATTAACCTTATTTCGCGGTGTGCGTGTTCGATTAATGTCGGGTGTGCCGCGTAAAGTGCCGCGCGATCCTAGTTAACCTTACTTTCGCGAGTAATGTGTCAGTGCCAGGAAAGGACGAGGACCAGGAAACCTGAGAGGAGGAGAAGATCCGGGGAGGCATCAGGCGACGGCGGAGCACCTGTGGGTGAGTAAAGCATCATTCATTGTTTGTTATATGAATCTCTTTGCTTATCAACAATTATGAAGTTAATTTCTACAACAGTCTCGAAAATTATATAATTTTTTAAAGTTAAAAATTCGTTTAATAAGCAACATGCAAGTGAACAACTTGCTTCTAATGCTAACGACGCCACCGTTTAATCATTATTGGCATTTGTGTGCTTGTATCAAATCTGACTTAAGAAGTAAATAAATAATTCATTAATAATTTGCTAAAATATCTATATTTTATCACTGTAATAAATTACTATCCCATTATAATTTAAATGTATTTTGCAGATTCACATGTAGCTGTATAACAACTCCGCTGCTGCGCATCGTATCGGTGAGTTAATAATTATTTCTTATTTTAATTTAAGGTAATGGATCTATGAAATGCTGTAATACTATACATAAAATGAATGCATGGAATGTGTATAGAATCAAAAATAGATAATACCGAATATACACACGGAGAAAAATATCAATTCTGTTGCTATGAAAAGCGATTACTCAGTTTACTATTTTCTTGTAATAAATTACGGTTATCCTTTTAACAAAGAAAATTTTCTTAATGATCTTAAAGTGCACTCATTACAAAGTTTAGAAAAAAAACTCTTTGTTATATATTCAAAAAAAGAATTTATACTTCTTCGAAAAATACTATAAAATTAACCGAAAAAAATCGAAATAATGAGCAAACTATTAGAACTATTATTAAAAAATATTCTTTAAGAACAATAATAACCGTTACTTAGAAGAAGAAAATTAAAAATTGAATAATTACTTTTCTTAGCACAAAAATATGTTTTTGTGTATACATATATATTGTACATATGATATTGTATATTTATTATCTTAGAATAGATTGGCTAAAACAGATTGAGAAAATATTTAATTGAATAACGCTTTCCAATATGTAGCCTCCGCTTTGTTTATTATAAAATTTTATAATTTATCCATAATTTGTAATAATTGAAGTTTATTTTATTTTATTTGTCGTTTCATTTTTATTTCTTAATTTTCATTTTTCATTCTTAATAGTAAACTGAGAAAATAATTTGTTTTCTGGCTCTTTGTCAAAGATTATAAAAGTTGTTGTTTAAACATTTTTTTAGAATTGTGTAATTTTTCTTGTCTTTTTTTCTCCGTTTAACAAGTTACACATGTGAACAACTTGTTTCAATAAATGCTAATAAAGCTGCTATTTATTCGTGATTGTTCGGTTCGCGTTGTTGCACTGAATCCGACTTAAGAAATAAATAAATAATTCAATGCGGGCAATAATAATTTTCTGAAATATTTATTATCACTCTAACAAATTACTTTTCTGATAATACAATTTGGATATATTTACTTTTTACGAATTAACGTGGCTGCATAATAACTCCGCTGCTGCGCTTCGTGCCAGTTTTTAATTTAAAGTAATGGAGTTGTGAAAATTGTATTAAAAATATATATAACATATACATATATGTATAGAATAAGAAATGTCAGAAAAGAATCGATAAATTAAGAAATCTAAGAAAGAGAATATTAAAAATAAATATATGTTGAGATGATATGTGGTAATATAAAAATAAATTAATATTATTCCAATTATTGTACATAAAAATAAGTATATTATAGATCCATTATGTTGAAATAAATAAACTTGAAATAAATAGAACAGATTAGAGAAAATATTTAATACGTATTATAATATTTTTATCGGAATCTTTCACAGCTTATCTATATTTTTGTTTACACAGAGAAATTTCTTTGGACTTAATAAACTTTATTGTATCCAAACAAATTTATTTGAAATGGTCCAAGCAAAACAATGTTTAAATCAATAAGTACGACTAATAATAATGTTATTTCCGTCAAATAATAGATGTTGTTTGAATGAGGCAATAACATTTTTACTCAAACAAATAATATTTTGTGTAATATAAACATATGTTGTTTCAATGAAATAACTTTTAGTCAAACAGATGGGAGTACTAATTCCAATGAAATCTTTTTCTTTGTGTACACTTTGTCATATGAAATAAAATAAGATTACGTGAAATTCGATAAATATAAATATTTTTACGTAAAATAGAATTTATCATATAAGTTTTTTCATAGTGAGTTACTTATCAGGTATATTGAATATTCAATATTGAATTATATTTCCAATATATGTAATAGTAAAATACAATTTTGATATCTTATTGGTAGTATTAGTAACATGTTTTATATACATATAAAAAAATTTATATTGGTAAGTTCTTGAACTTACGCTCATCTTTTGCGGAATATTAATAAATTTTGAACGTACATTGAACTTTGGATGTTACAATAAGTAACTAATGAAAACTTTTTTAAAGCTTTCATGAAAAGTTTATTTTTATTCGTTCAATACTTGTGTAAATGTCATCTGAAATAGGAACGCCAATATTCATTTGCTTTAGGGATTCTCTGTTAGATCTACTTAAACTAGAAAACGCTTAAAATAAAATCGCCGGGTATATAGAAGTGCATTTAAATCAGAGTAATTGAAAGTAACCGCTAGCATTCTTAATAATGTCACCGGTTTGAAACATAAACGAATATCATCGTTTTTCCAAAACATTAATTTGCAAACGGCGGTGGAATATTGTGCCGCATTCGTTGTATAAAGTCTCTTGTGGCAACAGTAATTTCTCTACATAGCAGGGACTGGATAAGTCATCTTAAGCGCATGAAACACAAGTTTGTTTCGGTTGCGTTCCCGTATATACCTCTGATGCTCGCTTTTGATGCAATCTTGTATTAAAACTGTTGTTTGCGTTGCATCTGCGTTTGTACTCTGTTTAGTAAACGTGCATTATTTGAATGACCCAACTACGTAGCGAACTATATCGAAAGATTTGAAAACTAAAAGCTACAGTTATAAATCTACACAAGTGCAAATCCAATATAAATTATTTTCGTAAGAAAGAAATTTCCGGTACTTTATTTAAAAAAAAAACCCGAATCTCTCGTATTTCCTACTTCTTTCTGCAGCAAACAATATTCGCTTTGAGTATAGTTCGGTTTATTTACGTCGGGAACATTTTATCTAACTGATAATGCAACTCTCGTAGTGGAACTTGTAAAAGCATACAAGTGCGTTAACTTCATTTAAACGGTAATAAATCCTGCGATAATTACGTAAGGACGTTCGAAAGATAAAATGAAAAAAAATGATAATCATAACGAGTTTCAACTTTAAATTTAATCTGGATTATATCATTTGCGAGCAAAAGATTTATAACCTTTAGCAATCATAACTTTTTCTAATTTAAGTAATTAATATATTACAATAGTTTATGGAGGATAAATAAATCTTCGCAATACTCTTTTTTTTTGCAAGAGATTTTATTTCGATTTGACTCACGTGATATTCGAAAGTTTCAAGTTTATCCGTTTCGGGTTCATAAAATAATGATACTCGTATAACGAATCTCAGGAAATTTGAGGGCGTTTCCGTCTAGTCGCTTTCATTCGCGTTCGTGTTAAATGGCATTGTATTAGCAGAAAGCAGATCGCGGTCAAACATTCCTCATGTACCTGCGTCCGCCGGGCGTCCACTTGTTATTCCACGTGCGATACGCACGCACGTATGTACGTGTATCTACTCGCAGAGTCAGACGCAAATCAAGGAAGAGATGTCGGTTGTCTTGCTTACCTCTGTGGTGCGAGTGCAGGTCTCCGCGAGCGCTAAAGGGCTGCGGCTGAACTAAGTTCCATACATGAAAGGGAGTGGTGGGGGGGGGGATAGACGAAGGGGAACACGGGGCAATCCTCTAACCACCCATCCAAACCGCCCAGCGCCCCGGCTTAGTTCCAAAGTGGCGGTTTCATACGCGCTATATCCCCGATATGAGCAGTTTCCGAGTGCCTGCTGGCTTGTTCGGGCCCGGAGGTGTCGGATAAAGGGAGATAGACGTAAGAAGGTAGACGACGCGCTGCTCGAACGTAGGTGTAGGTTGCCGCACCGTAGGTCGGAGGCCGGGAGGCCGGGAGGTCGAGGAGCGAGAAAGACAAAGGGCAAGATGGGGGAGAGAGATAGGCGGCGGCAGGATGGGAGGATGGGGGTCTAATGTCTTACGGTCGGGTCTCATTGAAATGCGAACCTGCACCGCCACGGAGGAATGTGCGAGTATCTACCCACTTGGATTAGAATACATATCCTATCTCCCGTGTCATCCACGTCGCGCGACTTCTCCTCGTAGCCGACGCTATGCCTTTCTCGGTGGTAGGCTAATTAATTAGCCTATCGCGCCGTGCACGCGAACCACCCCTGGCGCGCCGTTAAAGGACAAAGGGACAAAGGGGACTCCGGGGACGCCTTTGATTTTGCGATCTGTCGTGATTATCGCGTAATCGCATTCGGGACTTTTTGTGAACACAGCGGCGATCAATGGGATCGATGCGATGTGCAACAAAAAGCCGGTAACTCACTGATAACGCCGGACGGTATGTATCTAGAGAAAAGTTAGGACGGACGTAATTTTACACTTTTTGTAACGTGATTCTATTGCGAAAATTTCTGAATATGCCCGTTTAATCTCCAATTTTGCAACTCGAACAAAGGTTTTACAGAGATATTTCAATAAAGATTCGATCTACAATCGTAATTTTTTTTTATTAACGCACATTCGTTTAAAAAGATTCACGTATACGCATTTTAAAATTGTATTCTGATTAATTCTATCCCAGACTTTTTACGCTCGTTGGTCTCGTTTCGAAAGAATAATTAAACAACACGAGCAATGTAATTCGTTACAAAAATCCGTAATAACATAGAGCTGAATATAACATAACAATGCAACGAGTAGCAATAAATAAAAAAAATGATATATTTGTATCATTTTTGCCTCTACATGCGGCGTAACTGTTTTTTTATTTATAATACATAAAACTAGCAACGATATTGCTCCTTTTTCAGACATATCATGTAATAGCGTAACTTAATAATACGAGTGGAGTATCAATTTCATTTTAACGCGATGTGTTTACGCCGTTTTCCCCTCTCCCCTCCCCCATATTATTTTATATTTATTTCGATTATCATAGCATCATACTCTCATTGTCGTATAATTCGATGTACGTGCAGCAATGAAAATTAAATTCTATTTCAGCGCATTTCATTTATTAACTACGATATCATTATCGTATTAGATAAATCGGACTTAGTGCTTATTGTCCAATATAGCAGCATTTGATGATAAAATATTAGATAAAATTATGGCTTACTAATAATAGTATTCAAATGATATCCAATAATTATCAGTTAGACATTATTTTTCATTTATGTAATAATATTTTTCTCGAACCATGATTGTATAATAGAATCTGTGAAGTTGACACGATATTCTATTAAGATGAAAAAAATACATAGAGTTTCAGTGGCACTTTTCAGAGTTCCAGATTATAAAAATAACAAAGAGTTCTGCATTTTTTATCCCAAAAAAACAAAAATGAAAAAATGTGCTAACTTCGCGAATCTAGCACAACACCTCCTCCTCTAAAGTATGTACAAGAAAACAATAAATATTAGTACATTTGACAAGTGTGCGATAAATAGACAACACGACACTTTTTGTCCAAGTGACATGCTGGTTTGTATATTAAAAAATTATTTAAAAAAATGCAATCGCCAAAATTACTTTTAAAAATGATTGTGTAGCATAGATCTCTACCAGAACTGGCGAGAACTGTCGCTGGAACTGCGGTAAATTGGCAGCACGACACTTTTTTTCCAGTGTCGTGATATGTTTAATATTTTAGTGCAAAAAAATGTTAATCGTATGAATTTTTTTTTAATTGCAATTATAGAATTCTGATAGTACTAACTAAAACTTTTGTCAAATATACTAATATTTATTGTTTCCTTGTACTTTAAAGGAAAAGATGTCGTGCTAGATTCGTAAAATTAGTACATTTTTTCATTTTTGTTTTTTGGGGGTAAAAAATGCAGAACTTTTCGTTATTTTTATAAAAAAACTTTGGAATGTCTCTGAAAAGTGCCACTGGGACTCTATTTTTTCATATTACAGAAGGTCGTGCCAACTTCACAAATCCGGTATAATAGCGTCATAATAAATAGATATTACCTTATTGCACGGTAATTGTCTTTATGTAACTGTAATTTTTAAACAGACGTTTATAGAACCAATCCTGCCCGTAATCACAGTCATTACACAGTAATCGACATAATCATATAGAGATCAAGACAAATCGATCAAATCGGCGCGTTGTAACTCAAAAGACAACTGCGTCAAATCATAAATTCTTTCAATACTTATAGGTATCGAGCCATCGTACTTTAAACTGCCTATCGTCTCTGAAATAACATCGCCATCGATTATCATGGAGCGTAATGGGGTAGGTCAGCCCGATTCACGATAAGTGGAATCGACCCAGTGGTTAAAAGGGTCGAAGAGGGTAATTCCGTTCGATCGCGAAGCAAGAGTACGAAGTTTCATGATTGTTCAGGTATTTAACCCACCTGCCGTGTTCGGAATATCAGTGCGAGCACGTTGCAGTTAAAATTGCCATTTTCTACCGACGAGCGACTATGCGCCATTACGTTGCCCTTAATAAGTGCAACGTACTCATTAGTCTCGCGGTAAATAATACGCTCGAAACGGAAACGCACGCGGACAGGGATTACCCAAATTAGAGAGCCTAAGCTTCCTGCATTGTATGATTGGAAAAATTTCCATGAAGATATTTTACGCGGTATACACCGTGTAGCACACGTGTATATATATGTACATATTAATTGCGATTAATATAAACTTTACACGTCAACAAATACACCAAACACGCGCGCGTCCATTAAAATTACAATACTCGACAACGTTTGCATTCACGCTCGAAGTAATCGTTGATATTACTGTACAGCGATTAACTTACCGACTCATTGGCATTACAACCTCGATTCCGGCTTTACATATTGCGCCATAAAAATACATCGGTCGACCCTAACACGCCCCCGCTATTCCCTCGAATTCATCGATCTCTTTATCGTCGCTATAAAATAGTGACTCATTACTTCTTTCGGCACTTTCCACGGGCGAGATTGAAATACCAAAGTGTATGTTTTTATGATAAATCGTGCACGAATACGCCCCACGTGACCCTCGCTCCTCGCGCTACATCTCTTTTATAGGTTTAGCGAATTACCGCACGTATCACGTTATTATGATCCGCGAACCGGCGCGTTCGATGAATCACATCGTAAAAAGACGGCGAACGACTTTGCCATGTGTAACGCGGGATCATGTCGATATTACGATTTTCGAATTAATGACGTCGAGACGTAAGCTAGATTATATATATAGAAGGCGCGTGTGATAACGCATCGTTTTTAAAAGTCTTGGAAACCGTTCGGGAAACTTGTAGCATCGCGATCTCACCACCGTTACGATTTCTCATCACGTACCAGTAAGTGAAAAAGCGCATCCGAGTTTCGAGGGCGACGGGACGGACAAATGCCGAAGTAGGTTTTACAGAATATTCTCCGTCTGCAGTTTTTCCGTCTATCATCATCATCATCACCATCATCGTCAGCACCGCGATCGCCGTTGCATCGTTCGCGCTTCACGGTTATCTAAAGATCTTGCAGAACGAATTATATTCGATGCGCGTAACGCACTAGACACGTTCGAAATGTGCGCGTACTTTGCTGGGATGTATCAAACTATTTTATACGATCTAAGGCACGTTGTGTACATTCTTTTAAACATTTATTTTCAAGAAAACTTCACATATGTACAAATAGCTACATTTCCACTTGTTTCCGCATCATTATTGCTTTGCTTTCCATAAGCCGAGAGTTATCGTAATAATTATCATAATAAAATCAGAATTAAAAGTTTCCTGTTATATTACTTATAGTAGTATACATTTAATGATTAGATTTTTGAAGGGATCGAATAAAGATGCAAAGAAAAGGAATCGCGTAATCCATTTAATTCTTTTATTATACTCACTATGATTAAAATTTTGCAAATCTTGCAAATATGAAAGAATGTTTATTAATAAACAATTTTAAAACTTATTACAAGTAATTCATTACAATTGATAATCGAGTGAGTAACAGATAAATTTGCTCAGGTGATCAATTGTCGTCTTCTAAAAATCAAAGTTTACAAACGATCGAACATATTAATATTAAATATTTTCAGAATTTTTATATCGCGTGATTTGATCATTGTGAGGGTTTAGGACCTTGTAGTAATAGGCAATTTAGTCCAAATCGCTAGCCGCGAATACACGTGTTTCCACGGTTCGGCTGCGTGCGGGCAAGCATTTAAAACGATACGGATCTTTTGAGACAAGACGAGAAGTTGTGGTGCCAGCAGGCATGGTGGGCGATATAAAAATTCCTACGCCGCATTCTTAGCCACTCGCTCTTCGTCAACGTCGCCGACCCCGACAGACTGACTGTCGTGCGCAAACCAACCGACACAATAACGCACGATAATAATTCATTAACAAAGGCGGAGGCCAATTAGCATGCGGTGAACACACGTTGAGTTCGTTCGGACATAAAGCGAACATAAAAAATTCACGTGATGGGAAATCCAGATGGATAATCGGACGTACATTGATAGGGTTTTTCTTTTCTTTCACGTGACTAACACACGTGTAAACCGTCCTTAGAGAACTGTCATTACCGGCTTAACGAGCCGGGGTAATACTGATCCGTTCGGGCAAATTGCAACCGGCAGGATGCACATTGTGCATAGTAAATGCGGTTTGCCTTTTGACCTTTGCGGGTAATTTTAGATCAATAATCGTGAAGAACTAGAAAGTATGAACGATATCGCTTATGATCTAACAAAAAAAAAATCATGAGAGAAAGCTTGAGTTATACAAGACTTCTAATAATAAACATAACTTTAATGCAATGGAAGCTATCTTTGAACGACTACCTTCCTCTTATTATAACAAATTTAAACGCTACATAAACAATATCAATTTACTGCTTTTGCGAAAGATAACGATGTAGTTTAACACTTAGTAAAACTATAAACCACTTAAAAATACGATATCAATCACAGTAGTTCGTAGATCGCTGCTAAGTTGAGGCGATTTTATCGTGATTTCGTAGCACGAACAAAGTCGATGCAGAGTCCGTTTAGCCAAGTAGCACGCCGAGCAAAGACCTTTCACCGTAATTTAGCGTCAAGTTTTATACCTGTGCAATACCTCGAACTATAATAGCGTTAACCATTACAAGGCGAGTCGAGCGTTTATAAAAGTCGATAGCGTGACACCATCGCTTCAGATCTCTTCAGACGGTCGGCGGCGACATTTTGATTCAGAACGCTTTGACGCGGAACTCTTTGTACGTATATGAATGTTCTTCTTAGTTCTCTTATACATTTTCTGTGTTCTCTCGAAATGAAATAAATATATGCTTGTTCTTTGAAGAACGAGGAAAAAGGAAAGAAACGCTAGAGCTGGGAAAAAAGAAATGTAGCTGGAAGAAAAAAAGCGGATGACGTCTATGTCGACTGTCATAAATGTTAAACAAAAAAATCTCCTCAGTTTTCTGCAGAGATATTCACATAGAAAAGTAAAAAGAGTTCTAAAAGTTCTAAAAAAAGAAATATACGTACGT